>JAULJZ010000022.1:6748393-6770592 GCA_032270985.1 Heliamphora pulchella | reverse complement strand
AAGACGACCTTGATCATTACTTCTTGCTCGGATCCCATATGGCCGAGCAAGACGAGACCGACCTGGTCAACTTCCTCGAGTCAAATGTGGAGGTATTCGCTTGGATTCCCTATGAGATGCTGGGCATTGACCTCGAGGTGATGCAGCACATGTTGAATGTCAATCCTACACACAAGCCCATTGTCCAGCGCGGGAGGAGGTCTTCGGCTCAGCACACAGAGGCCGTAGCAGAGGAGGTTGAAAAGTTGCTCGAGGCAGGGGCAATGAGGGAGGGCAGTACCCCCAATGGCTGTCCAACACTGTGGTCGTGAAGAAAAAAAGTGGAAAGTGGAGGGTCTGTATTGATTTCACTGACCTGAACAAAGTCTGCCCTAAAGATTCGTTCCCACTTCCCAAGATTCTTCAACTAGTGGATTCGGCAGCCGGGCACGGAATGATGAGTTTTCTAGATGCTTATAGGGGCTACCACCAGATAGCTTTGAACCCAGATGATCAAGAGAAGACCAGTTTTATCACCCCTAGATGCCTGTATTGCTACAAAGTCATGCCTTTCGGCTTGAAGAATGTTAAGGCAACCTACCAAAGGTTAGTAACCAAGATATTCCAACCTATGCTAGGTCGAAATATCGAGGTTTACATAGATGATATGGTGGTGAAGACCGAGCAAGAGCACGACCACCTAACCGACGTGAGCAGTGTCTTCGAAGTGTTGAAAGCTTACAAGTTGAGGCTCAATGCATCTAAGTGCGCATTCGGGGTACAATCGGGGAAGTTCTTGGGTCACCTAATCAGCAGGAGAGGAATTGAAGCGGACCCCAACCAGATAGCTGCAATTCAAAATATACAACCCCCAAAGATTGTTAGAGAAATACAGCGACTGACAGGAATGGCAGCAGCTCTGAACAGATTTATCAGCCGTTCATCAGATAAATGCCATCTTTTCTTTCAGTTGTTAAAAAAGGGCAAGAATTTTGTCTGGAGGGAGGAGTGTGATTAGGCGCTCCAAAATTTGAAAGAGTACCTGACATCGGCTCTTCTTCTGTCCAAGCCCTTGTTCGGGGAGGAGCTATATATGTATCTTGCAGTCCGAACACGCGGCTAGTGCCGTCCTGCTCAGGATGAACATTGTCGAGCAACTTCCAATCTACTATGTCAGCCACACATTCCTTGATGCTGAGACCAGATACTTGCCCCTCGGAAAGTTGGCTCTGGATTTGGTCATGGCATCTCGAAAACTGGCACAGTACTTCAAAGCGCACAAAATCGTCGTTTTGACTGCACACCCGCTTAAAGCTTTGTTGCACCGAGCTGACTTTTTTAGAAGAATTGCCAAGTGGAGAGTGGAGCTCGGAGAGTACGACTTCGAGTTTCGACCAAGAACAGCAATCAAAGGTCAGGTCCTCGCGAATTTTATCGCCGAGTTCTCCAGGCCGAGTTCTTTACTCAGCTCGGACCCAACCACGCTCGAGTCCGAGCTGGAAGGGAAGGATGACCAGGCTGAAAAGCAAGATGGAGAGGAAAATGGGGCATCCAACGCCACGACCCGGTCAAGAATATTACAAAGGTGGAGGTTGTTCACTGATGGCGCTTCAAACCAAAAGGGCTCTAGAGCAGGGGTGGTCCTCATCTCCACCGACGGGTCAGTAATAGAGCATTCCATAAGGCTGGGATTCCCAGCGTCCAATAATGAAGCCGAGTATGAAGCATTACTGGCCGGACTCAGAAGCGCCGAGCTCTTGGGCATCAAAAAGTTGAAAATTTTCTGCGATTCATAGCTGGTTGTGAACCAGATGACTGGATAGTACAATGCAAGGAATGACAAGATGGCTGCCTACCTGTCCATAGCACTCGAGCTGATTAAAGGTTTTGAAAAAGTACAGATTGAACAGGTCAGCCGAGAAGGAAATTCCCATGCCGATGCTTTGGCAGTTCTTGCCTCGGCAACCGAGCTTGGGCTAAGAAGGACGGTGGAAGTACAGATGCAGGAGAGTTCGAGCATGAACATCACTGCTCGGCAGGTGTGTGCTATTGAAGAAGGCTAGGAGCCAAGCTGGATGGACCCCATCGTTAGATTCCTCAATGACGGCCAACTCCCAGAGGACAAGAAGAAAGCACACAAGATCAGACATAAGTCTGCACGTTTTTGGCTATCTCCTAACGGTCAGTTATATAGGAGATCATTCTCAGGACCCTATCTACTATGTGTGCGTCCAAACAAAGTCCAGGACTTTCTCTTTGAGCTTCACGAGGGGATATGTGGGGGTCACACTGGGGGAAGGTCTATGACACACCGAGTAATAAGCCAGGGCTACTGGTGGCCCTATATGCAGAAGGATGCACAAGTGTATTCACAGAAGTGTTAGAAATGTCAGAGGTTTGCACCTTTGCACAAGCAACCAGCCGAGGAACTAAGCTCGATCACCAGCCCGTAGCCTTTTGCTCAATGGGGACTGGATATTGTTGGGCCATTGCCTAAGGCACTCGGCAATAAAAAAGTTCTTAATTATAGCTACAGATTATTTTTCCAAGTGGGTGGAGACTGAGCTCTTAGCTAACATCTGAGATGTGGGCGCGAAGAAATTTTTATAGAAGAACATCATCACCAGATTTGGTATTTCGTGTGCCATAGTTGTAGACAATGGGAAGCAATTCGACAACAACTTGTTTAAGACATTCTGCTCGGGTTTGGGGATAAAGATTTACTTCTCAATGCCTTCGTTTTCCTAGAGCAATGGCCAAGTAGAAATCTCGAACAAGACACTTCTATCCGGGCTGAAGAGAAGGTTGGAGAAGGCCAAGGGAAAATGGGTGGACAAGCTCCCCTCCGTGTTATGGGCCTACCGAACAACCCCAAGAAGTTCTACTGGGGAGACACCATTTGCCATGGCCTATGGCTTGGAGGCTGTGATCCCTCTCGAGGTCGGGCTGCCCACGATTATAACTGAAGCCTTCGAGTCTGGGAATAACAGTCTCAGCATTACTCGGGACTTGGACCTGGCCGAGGAAAGAAGAGATCATGCTCTGGTCAAGCAGGCGGCCTACCGCCAGCAACTTGCAAAGTTTTACAACAGACGAGTCAACCAAAGGAGCTTCCAGGTCGGTGAGCTGGTTCTAAGGAAAGTCCTCCTTAATACAAAGGACCCCCTTGATGGCAAGCTGGGCCCGACCTGGGAGGGTCCGTACAAAATCACGTCAGTTGCAAGCATGGGGCGTACAGACTTGAGAATTTGGAAGGAAAGCAAATTTCGAGGCCGTGGAATGCACATAATTTAAGAAAATTTTATCATTGAAGCTTGAAATGTATATTTGTTCAGGATAAGGAATGAACAGAGTTTTTTAACAGTTTATGCATGATTAAAGACATCACAAAAAAGTCCCGATGACTTCGAGTCATGCTTGGGCAAGAAAGTCCTAGCCTGGCTAGGCACCAAAAGTCCCGATGACTTTGAGTTATGCCTGGGTAAGAAAGTCCTAGCTAGGCTAGGCACCAAAAGTCCCAGATAACTTCGAGTCATGCTTGGGTAAGAAAATCCTAACTCGGCTAGGTAGCATCGGTCCAACTAGGCGGAAAAGACCCTAACTGGCCTTAACTCACTTGGAAATTTTTAGGATTTCTATATTAAGCATCATCGGTATGACCGAGCAGAAAAAAACCCACCCCGACCTTGCTGGACTTAGTAATTTTGAGATTTCTACATCTCATTCCTGGGGTCACAAGTGAACTTGCTCGGCAAATCGTAGGGTTTTGCCCGACCAAAAGGACTTGCTAGGTCAATACTATATAGCTTGAATGAATTGAAGATGCTCGGGTGATCTTGTGAAGTTGTTGAGCATCTTAGTTAGGTATAATCTCAATGTGATTAGAGACTGCCTGACCTCACCTAGTAGTGTGAAACCGAGCTTCATAAACTTGCATAAAAATTAGAAGCAAAAAGAAGACAAGTGCAGTGCAAGAACAGCAGTAGCTAGAAGCTGAATAGAAAAACTTTTTGCATTAATGATATAAATGAGTACAGAGCTGGGTGCATGCCAACCTCACAAGAAAGATGAGGTCGTGCAATGCGAACTTGAAAATTTTGAAGATCAATAAAAGAAAGAAAAAGCAATGCCAGAATAGGTCCCCCTATTGCTGCTCACCCTGCATCGGGACCACCTTATCATCCTCGGCCGCCTGCTCCTCCCCTCCCTGAGCAATGACCTCACCAAGTACGGGGTCCTCCTCGAGTGTGAGGTCCACCGTGGCGTTAGCACCCGAGGCTCCAGCTTTGGCCACAGCGGGTCAAGCTCTTCCAGTTCAGCTCCTTGCTCGGACGAAAGAGGTGGAGGGACCTCGAAGTCCTGCACTGGAGGTGGTGGGGGATCAATCTGGACAGCAGAGAAAGGCGCGACCTCCACAACAGGACCTGGAGGGATGGTTGTCCCAATAAGGTGAGCAAGTTGATCAGGAAATGGGATGGACGGTTGGATCCAAGGAACAATCTTGCGAAGCTTAGAGTCAGAGTTTACGAGCGCAGCGTTGAGGGCAGAATCCCATCCCATCTTGAACAAGGGATTCTGCATGCTCATGACCTAAGCTTCGTAGATATCCCCTGCCTTGTTGAAGCCCTTGTCATAACTTTCCTGGTGTACTTGGGTATTGGCAGCTCTCAGCTCGATGTTCTCCTGCTCAAGCGTGGCTTTGGCCTTCGATGCCGCGTCCAGCTCCCCGATCACGGAGGCAAGGCTTGACTCCTGCTCCTTGACCGAATCCAAGGCTCGAGTGGCTCGGATCTCGGCGTCTTCCTTGGCCTTTGAGACCTCGTCGACCTGAGCTTGGAGGACCTTGATATCCTCCTTGAGCTGTTGGACCTCGGCGCCGAGCTTGTCATGTTTTTCTTGTAGCTGGCTGCACCAAGCGGTAGCTTCCATCCCCATTTGGAGGCCCTGCTCAGCAACAAAGATAAGTAATAATAAGTATAATAAAAGAGCAATAGTTCAAGAAACGTGATACTGACAATGAGCTCGGCCCTTACTGCAATGAGGTGCTGAGCAGCCTGCTTGGTCAGCGAGGAGGATGGGATGGCCGCTTATGATTCCTTATCCTTTTGAAGACATACGCTCTTGGCCAGGGCCTAAGCCACGTGGTGGCTTTCCTGTACGGAGTCTTGGGTGGAAAGGGCTTTCTCCCGGTAGGATGGAGACAGGATGAGAGGTACTTCCTCTGCTGGTGTGGAGCCCTCAGCTCGGCTCGGAGTAGGCAGAGGGGCAGGGGCCTCAACACGACGGTGAACCTCTCTTTCGGCTACCTCGGATGTCGAGCTCCTCCTCCTGGAGGTTCGTGGTGTAGCCGGCGGGGCTGGAACTGTGGCTGTGGGGGGAGCTGTTGAGATTGGTCTTTGGGGCTGTGCGGGTGAGCTTGCAATTGCTGGGCGGGCGGTGGGAGTCACACCGGGTACGTTCCCGAGCAAGTTGAAGAGATTCCTCTGCGACATCTCGATAGCCTCTAAGACTGTTCGGCTGGTAGAGTTGGAAGATGGTCTGCTGCTTATTGCTTGGGAGGTAGAAGCTTCTGTGCTCTGACCTGCCTCTGCTGCACCTCCTTCGACGGGCTCTAGGCGGTGCCCAAGCTCTTCAGGTCGGATCGGAACCCCGTTGAACAGTCTTCTGAAAGAGTGAACCTCCTTGTCCCAATCCAGTACCCGGCGAAGGTGATCAAGGTTTATCCGACCATCTCTTTGGTCCTTCTTGTCCCTGATGGCAGTAGTGTTGCAGTAAGCCCCTAAAAAAAGAAACGTATTAGTCCCGATCAGATGCAACATAACGAATAAAGTAAAAGGGGCAGGGGGAGGAGCTCGGATACCTTGGGATCCCGGCCTGGTCGGGCAGAGCCTTGGCCGGGGATCTTCATTTCCAGGGGTGAGCTGCCAGTTCCCCCCGACCACGATAAAATCTTCTAAATCCCCTTTGTGGGAGTTCTTCAATTCGAGGATGATGCTCCTTCCCTCATTGGCCTTGAGGTAGTACTTGTTCTGGCCTCTAGATGTTTCTGATATGGGGTGGCAATACTAAAGCTCCCGAACACCGAGGTCGATGCCCATGGCTCGATTCAATAAAGCTACTCCCATTAGAATCGAGAAGACGTTCGGGGTGAGCTGGCAGGACAGAGCCTATAGAAGGTAAGAGCTTCCCTCACGATGCTCGGGAGGAGAAACTTCAACCTAGACGGAATACGGCAGTCTCAGGCTCACTGGTAGTCCAGGTTTCATCTGCACCTGCTTGACGAATTGATACGTCATCAGGGATGACCCTATCTCGGCGGAGCTCGACCAAAGTCTCAGGAGTATCAACGAATCGAGCAAGTCGCCCCATTTCGTCTTAGGGGTAGAGAGAGAGAGAGAGAGAGAGAGAGAGAGAGAGAGAAGTTTTTAGATGGATGTGTGTATATGTATATATATTTGCAGATCTTTCCCCAGCAACACTGCCATCACCGGGGGTGGCGGCGGCGGCGCCACGGCAGTTGGGGGCATAGGCCAAGAAGCCTAGCCTCCACTATGGCGGCGTTAGCCATGGTTTTCTCGCAGAAAAAGTGAAAACGAGATAAATAGGATGCTTACCTAAGAGAGGAAGGCATTGGGAGGCTCGAAGGTCGCTGGAGTTGCAGGAATTGCAGTCGTCGGAGTTGCAGAGGGTGGCTGCCGAAAACCGCCTAAGTCCTAGGAGTTGGGATTGTTCGTAAAAGAGGGGAGGAGGGAATACCCTCCCCTTTTTATAGCTTCACAAACATTCAAACGAAGCGTCAAAAGACAGCAGTTTTGGCGCGTGCTCTGACGCGCGCCGTATCCATTTAATGCGCATTTAACATAGACGGCATGTGCGACCCGAGCAACTCTCTCCGAACAGATCATGACGGTTGACCTCCCAGCATTGATGTTTAGATCGATAGACCGAGCAATGTCCCTCGTCAGATTAATGATCCCGAGCAAAATTTTTGGCCGGGTCAGAAAATCTGAGAAAATCACCATAATTAAGAAAAATGATTGACAGTTATGGAAAACGACGATAGACATTCCATTGACGTTTTCTGTACCCAGGGTACAGCTAACGCCGTACGCATTCAATGCACGCAACAAATGCATCGCAGAACCGATAGGGTACTGTCACATGGCAGAAATGACTGTTGGCGTGTGAGGAGGCTAAGGGACAGAACATCAGCGAAGCTTGCCCAACAAGTCTCCCGATCAAAGGGCGAAGTGACAAATCGAGCAAGAGCATCACATCATCTTCCAGCAGGCCGAGTTCTCGAGCATCAACAAGATGATGGGGGCAATTGAGGGGGATCAAGTTCCGACCAGAGTCACGTGGAGCACACGTGGAGGCTATACAGCGAAACAGTCCTTGCGGCCACGGCAAGCACCTCGGTTAGACATGCTAGCTCGGACGGTGAGCCGAGCTATGCGAAAAAAGCATCCTAGGACCGTAGACCTCGGCACAAGATGAGTCCGAGCAATGGACCTTGGCTTCGAGGTTAGAAGGAGTCTAATACCAACCCTAGGCACGAAGTGCTCGGCACTATAAAGGGAAATGCTCAGCAACCGTGTTCGAGCATGTCGAGCTCTACACCCCCTAGATCCGAGCTAAAGGATTGCTACTCAGGTTGATACGCATATTAGGAAAGTGACCTGATAATAAGAGATCAGTAGTGGTTGGATCAACTCTAGGACTAGGATGTCAGAAAGAGTTGACTAAGCTTAGCCTAAACTAGGTCTGAGTATTGATGGACAGCTTGACTTGACAAAAGGCACTTGCAGAAAGATCTTGCAGAGATATCTAATGATGATGCTGATAAGTCACCATCAGGATATTAATTGCTTTGCATTGATCAGAGAGAGGAAGTACAACCTGACCTGCTCGGGTCGGGTCAGACTCCACAAGTGGGTCAAACATATTTTTACTTATAAATAGCCAACAATCTCAGAATGAAAAATATGTTCACTTTTTACTAGCCAAAACTCTGTTAAAATTCTCTCTCAAGTTCTTTCTCTCTAAAATTCCTTGCCTGACTTGATCGTCGGAGGGTCCACCGGTATAAAGCCACCGGCGAGCATCTCACCTCTTACTTGTGCAGGCAAACACGTGGCGTTCATCCCTAACATTTCAGCCAGCTTGGACGGGGCTAGTAGATCCCAATCATGAACCTCTACACTATCCATCTACCAATTTGGATATCGTTAGTTCTGGCTGACGTTTTGTAGAGTTTTGACGATCCATCGATCTGGATATTCTCAAGTTCTAGTCAAAAGTTCTACCGACAGTCTATCTTTCTACCAATTCGAATATCGTTAATCTTAGCCGCGCGAAGTTCTACCAAAGTTTAGATGATTCATTGATCCATGTATTCTCAAGTTCTAACCGAAATTCTTCTGGTCATCTATCTTTCTACCAATCTGGATATCGTCAGTTTTAGCCGAAGTTTTATTGATGAACTATCTTTCTACTGACCAATATATTCTCTAATCTAGTTGAAGTGTTTTTCCGAAAGCTCGGTTCAAAAGTAATCACTTTGTCCTAACTCTACACCACATATTTCATTCAAATCTTGCACCAACTACATCAGACTTGATTCCTCATATGGATAGGTAGACATAGGGGTGTAAAAACGGCCGTGGCCTGCAGGAAGCCTGGGGCTCACTTAGGGCCCATTACTGTGCAGGTCTGACCCGATCAAGGCCCGAGTTCGACCCAAGCCCATAACCCCACAGCATCGGGCATTGGGCCTTCCTCCAAAGCCTGTGGGCCGGCCTGGCCCAGCTTGAGGTCCCGTGGCCCAAAGACCCGAACCCAAGCCTGCCCATAAGCCCGTGCCGGCCCAAAGCTATAATCAAACAGTACCTTTGATTTTTTTTTTTAAATGATATATTTTTTCTTATTATATTTAATTGTTAAACTTATAAGTTACAATAAATTAATAAACTTATAATAATATAAACTATACACTTATCAATTAATAATAAATTTATAGTAAACAAATAAATAAATAAAATATAAAATAATAAGTTATAAATTTATACTAAATAATTAACTAGCCAATTAATTATACATTATAAACTTATAGTAATATCAACTATGATAAACTAGTTTAATAATCAATAAACTAGTCAATTTACTATAAATCTAATAAATTTATTATAAACTAATGTATTATATTATAAATTATAAATTAATAAGTTTACTAAACGAATAAGTTTATAGTTTAATAACTAATAAAATAATAAAGTTACATTTATATAATATAATATATTAGTAACTAGTTTATAGTTTAAATTAATAAATTATTAGTTATAAACTAATATAATATAGTAAATTATAAGTTTATAATTGTTAAGTTAATATATTAACTACTACTAATAAAGTAGTAAATTAATATTCTATTATAAATTTATAAACAAAATAATATATAAAAATAATAAAAATATAAATTAAACAAAAAAAAAACTCAAAAAAATCAAGGCCTGGCCAAAAGCCTGGGCTCGAGGCCCTAGCTCGAGCCCAACACCCGGACAAAAAAAGCCTGGTCCGGTCCAACCCGAAGATTTGACAGGAGCCCGGCGAGCCTGGGCCAGGCTTGGCCTGCCCAAACCTGACTTGAAGTGGCAAGGTCACGCAGACCTGGGGGAGATCAATCTGATCCAAAACGTCGGCCTTAGGCTGATCTAAAGGCCGGTTTTTGGACACTTCTCTCGTCAACTCGTAGGCCATTGTAGGCATATATTCATCAATCATCAAACAGAAAATAGTCAAAACCAGTGACAGGTTTCCGATCCAGTTCAACAATCAGAGCTTAACGAGCCTAAAGCCGACTGTTACTGATTGAGAAGAAGAGAGTGAACAAACCCATTATAAAATGTATAAGATTTCCCCAAAATGTATAATTTGTTTTGTGATAGAAACAATAGATTGATATATGACAATAATAACAGAAAAATGAAAGTGAGAAAACTGTAAAAGAAGAAGATTTTAATGTTGGACAAAGCAAACTCAACCCCCCTGCCCCCCCAACCGCAAACAGTTTGTTTTTGAGGTTGTTACTGTTGCTGCTGATTTTGTTGCAAGTTGATTAACTTGAAGTATGCCCCATCCTTGTTCTCTACAAGAGTAGAGTGAGTTCCTTGCTGTATTATCCTCCCGTCTTGTAAAACCGAAATCTGGTCTGCATTTTTTATAGTGGACAGCCTATGTGCCACCACGACGGTAGTCCGGTTCTTCATCAACCTGTCTAACGCTTGTTGTACTATCTGTTCTGACTCGACATCAAGAGCGCTCGTGGCTTCATCTAGTAGCAAGATAGCTGGATTTTTCAGAACAGCCCGGGCAATGGCTACTCTTTGCTTCTGGCCACCGGACAGTTGAACTCCTCGCTCTCCAACTTTGGTCAAGTAGCCCTCTGGGAGGGTACTGATAAAACTATGTGCATTTGCTAGTTTAGCTGCATCAATTACTTCTCCTTCTGAGGCTTCCTCTCTGCCGTAAAGGATGTTTTCGTAAATTGATGTGGCAAAGAGAGCAGGTTCTTGTTGAACTAGGCCAATGTGCATCCGGAGAGATTTGAGCTTGAGTTTCTTGATGTCTTTCCCTGCAAAAGTTGATAACAATATTACTTGTTGGACGGTCAAGCCAGCGAAACAAAAATGACTATCAAAGAGATGTTGCATATTGGTAAATCTGCCATGAAGGAAGAGTCAAGCACAGATTGTTCAGAGAAGCTCACCATCAATCATCACTTTCCCGGCTGTTGGATCATAAAATCGAAGTATAAGTGCAAGCACCGAACTTTTACCCGACCCACTCTGCCCCACCAATGCCATGCTCTGGCCTGCACGCACCCTTAGATTGAAGTCCTTGAACGTCTGTACATCAGGCCTTGAAGGGTAGCTAAATTGGATACCCCTTAGTTCAATTGTACCATCGACGCTCGTTAATTCTTCTCCAATATCACTTGTTATCTCTGTATTCCGGTCTAGCACCTCAAAGACCGATGCCACCATTTGGTTCCCTTTCAGAAGGTCTGGTGCCATTGCCAAAGTCTCACCCATGGATAATGCTGTCACAATCAAAACCATAAATGTTTTCATGACAGATTTAAAGCCACTTATCTCCTTCCCCATCAAAACAGAACCATACCTGCACAACGTTTAACAAGATCATTTCATTTTAAGTTACATTAAAGCTTATTTAAAGAGTCATACAGGTAGGTGGTATCAAGGATTTAGGCTTTAAGCCGATAAATTAATATTAAGCTCTGTTTGGAACATCTAAAAAGCTTGTCTTTTAAGATGTTTAGCTTTTTATAAATTAAAAGAAAACAAGGAAAGGAAAGGAAAAAAAGGTGGATAGTTTGGAATAATTTGTTTAGAGTAGTTTTTCTTTTTTTTGTTTTTTATTGAAATATCTAATATATCCTTAGTTTTTCTTTTAAACTCCAGTATTTGAGATAATGGCATGGCTTTTATTTGTTTTTGATAGTAGAGTTGACCTTTTAATTCACGGTATTATAGTCATTTAATTCAAAAAAAGAAGTTAGTGTTTGGGACATGTGAAGACTTCTTTCTTGGAAAAAAAAAGGTGGGACAAAAAATTAGTGGGCATTTTAGAAATGCCAAATACTATAGCTTAAAAGAGTAAACTTTAAGTTAGTGGGCTTTGGGCTTTCTAGACATGCCAAACACTATAGCTTTAATTAAAAGAGTCAGCTTTTTAGAGATGCAAACAAGGGCTAAGCATCATGCTGGTGTTTGGTCAGTGCTGTTTCAAACACCAAAATCTGTTTCGCATTTCATTTTTTGAGAGGGCAACATGACAGACACCAATATCCATGTCAAAAATTGACAAACATCTATATAATTATATAAAGGGAGAAGAATCACTTGGTGTCTCTCCCATAGTGAAGCTGGATGGAGTTTCTATTCCCAAAATGTCCAACTAATTTGAAAATATGTCAAAATAACACTAACTTCTATTAACTAAATTGGTTATCAACAAATTTAAAAATGCAACCTTCACAATTCTGTTAACTAATTCAGTTATTAAAAAATGTGTCTTGCACATGCATAGCATTATGCATGTGCACATCTAGTATCAATGCTACAAATTCTGATATAAAAATGAGATATCCAATTACATATTCAATGGAAAAGGTTTAAAAAAACAAAAAAAGAAGCAGCAGCTAAAACCACATACCATAGAGCAAGGCCATAGGATGAGAAGATGAAGAATTGAGAAACTCCATAGAATATGCCAGCAATCTGACCACGAGTAAATGAACGCCTTGAAGGCTCAACAAGCTCTTGAGCATAAAGGTCAAGAATTTTCTGCTCAGAGCAGAATGCAGCAACAGTGCGGATGTTACTCACAGCCTCACCGGCAAGCATGTTAGCTTTGAGATATGCTTTGCTCAAGTTGCCACCATAGCCCTTCATGAACAGTTTCTATAACAACGGGAAAAACATCATGACAAAATGATTTTGAATATTAGTTCTAATCTTCAACATAAAATTGGAAAGAGGAGGAAACCTCGCTGATGTGACCACTAATGATCAATGGATATGTGGCCAAGACAAGAAGAGTTAGCCTCCAGTTCAAGATGAAGGCAATGATGAATGAAGTAATGACCAAACCGAGATTCTGTATCAGAACTGTAGAGCGATCAACAACTACAGTTTGCAACAAAGTTGCATCACTCTCTAAACGTGACGCAAGCATTGGACTTGTGTTGTTTGTGTCATCAAACCATCCAATCTCGTTTCTCAAAATGGCTGCAACCAATTATTAAAGAAGGAAATTTAAGCAGAAAATAAAAATAAAAAACCAATATTGAACAACGTTAGTGCTTTCATTTTACAAAAATGCTCTTGCAACAAACTAATTACTTCGTGAGTCTACAAAACAATATTGAGCGTTCATCCAAATGCTCTTTATATGAAATCTTTTTATAAAAACAATCATTTGATGATACAAGGAGTCAAGAGACTACTGTTTTGTTTACCAGAAAACATCATTTCTCGCACACCCAAATGCCTATATATATATATAATCCTTTTATAAAAACAACAATGGTGATACAAGGAGTAAAGAGACTATTGTTTCGTTTACCAGAAAACATCATTTCTCGTATACGAAGTGTAAGCCGCTCTCCCATTATCCCAAAGGACAGATGCGCAATAACATGAACGATGACAGTTATAGCAGCCCCTCCACAAAAGAGAAGTGCGATCTTCTTGACTTCATGGCGTGTTGTTTCCCAGTCCATATAATAAGATACAAGAGCCTGAGTAACGCCAAGAGCAAAAAGAGGCATCTGGGCTCCGGCAATAAGTGCACAAACTGTGCCAAAAACCCCATATGTCCAGTCAGGACCCACCATTGAATATAACCTTCCACTAGACACATGTCGTGGCTTGCCAGTCTCTGCCCCATCAGCTCCAATTCGACCAACAGATACTTTATCAGAGTGAAAACTTGCACCATGGCTTGTGCGGGATAATTCCCGAGAACACTTGATGCTTCAAAAATCAGAGATTTTCCAGGAAATTAGTTTATGCACATTAGAGATGATATTTGAAAAACACTTATTTGTTCCCTAAAAAAAATAAACTCTGGGAGGAACATCATAATGATTTGCATTTGACATGTGCAATTATTGATGGTGGTACTGGTATGTATTATACTAAAGTAATATTATAAGATGTGTGTGAAACAGCTGGCATATTTTGGAAAATTTAGCTCTTTAAATAAAAATATGAAACAATGAAAGGAAACCCTATTTCTCCATTTCCAAGAAATGCAACCCAATAAGGAAGTGTACTGTCAGCATATTCTGTCTTCCTGGTACCACAAACATAACAATGGTGCGACATTTTAAGAATAATTTTGCAAGAATTTAGTACCACAAATACCAAATGGATTGTAAAATGCCCCAGTTCTGCTTAATGTGATCATGCTAAGCATTCCAATGTAACTTCCAAAGGATCAATATGTTTCAGAAAATCAATGTACCTGAGTGGCCGTCCTAAGGTAGGTCCACGTGAAGGGAGGCGATGCAAGGAAGTTGCCCCTTGGAGTTGAACAAGAGATGCATAAGCACTATTTGATTTTGAAATAAGCTCGTCATGACTCCCGGTTTCCACTATCTTCCCACTTTGAACAACAGCTATTACATCAGCATTTCTAATGGTAGAAAGTCGATGGGCTACAACTACAGTTGTCCGTCCAACCATCACACGATCAAGTGCCTCCTGCACACTTTTCTCAGACTCTGCATCAAGTGCACTTGTTGCTTCATCCAGCAGAAGTATTGAAGGATTCTTTACTATTGCACGTGATATTGCAATTCTCTGCTTCTGTCCACCTGATAATTGTATTCCCCTTTCACCCACCTGCAAATGAAATTCTATTATTACTCCTTTCATAAAAGATTGACCCTTCCTCATTTTCTCTTTTAAGATTAACATCATCACTTAATAGCTTTACAGTTCCAATTTTTGAATTCCATGTTTATCATGAGTGGATATTCGTACTTTCATTGCAGCCTTATCAGATATTACAGTTGAAGTGTTATTAAAGAGAATGAAATATAAATTGCTGGATAAAGAAAGTAAATATCTCTTGGGACCAAAGTCTCCTGGCTTTATCTTTCTTTTAAGCATCATTTGGTTCCAACCAAGTTGACCAGAAGAAATAAATTTTTGGGAACTTCACATTCCACACAAATCAGTGTAAGTGATTGATTAACTAAATTTTCTTTTATTTTCATGAATCTTCTTGGCAACATGTAGGGCCAAATCATTACTAAAAATAACGAAGAAATAACCATGAATAGGCTGTTAGGAAACATACTAGGCAGGTACTACAAGCATACCATTGTTGAATTTGCTTTCAAAAGCAACCATATTTATGTGCAAGTAAACTCTTCAGCTCCTTATACCTGAGTCTCAAATCTATCAGGAAGGTTGTTGATGAAAGTGATTGCCTCCGAAAGTTTTGCAGCACGTGTAATATCTTCAAGGGTGGCATCTTCTTTCCCATAGAGTATATTCTCCCTAATGCTTGTTGCAAAAAGTGCAGGCTCCTGATTAACCAACCCAATCTGTTGTCGGAGCCACTTGAGGTCAAGCTCCCTGATATCAGTTCCATCTAATAGTATCCGTCCAGAGAGGGGCTCGTAGAATCGCTCAATCAAAGATATAACTGTGCTCTTTCCAGACCCACTCCCTCCCACAAGTGCTACAATCTTCCCAGAAGGTATATCGACTGAAAGTTTATTGAGTATCATAACATCAGGACGAGATGGGTAGCTAAAACATATGTCCTTGAATTGGATATGGCCTTCAAGTTTTTCTAGTTTCCTGTCAGTTTTCCAGCTGGTTTTGCTTACTGTATTTCTCTCTATCATCTCAAATATGGGATAAGCAGCTGCTTTAGCTCGGGAGAATGCTGAGATGGCTGGCGCTGCCTGTCCTAGTGCCCTGAAAAGCAATGGGAGCTTTCAATATGCTTATTTTGTTCGATGCAATTATTTTATCGTGAAGCTTGGAATCAAAAGCCTTTATCTATAGCTTAGCAGGAACATGACATTCTGCAGATAGTAGAAAGTTGAAATTTAGCATGTGCTTTTATGATCCATATGCATGCATTACACGACTCATTGCAATGGAATGTCTATTACAATAGTAACGGAAATAGGATAACAAACTTGCTTCCAATTTATGTCAAATCTAATGAACTAATGTAACATCCAAAGAGACCCAAGGTGAGTTGAAAATTCTGTTATTCAAAATGGATACTGGAATATCCAGAAGTTGTTTTCACCCCTTAATGGTTGCATCCTAAAATGGTTTTGCTATGTTAAGTGAATTCACTCCAATATCAGAACTATTTACGGCAGACATAAGATTTTATAAACCTATTACAAATCTCATTACACCATTTTTTTTTTCTTTGGCAGAAAGCAGTTGTATAATAAAATATATCAAACAATTGTCAGAAGTAGATCAAGTTTTATTGAGTCTATTTAGCAATCCCATAAACACAAATAACTTCTTACCGTACGTCCCACGATTGGTGCCTTAAACAAGGAATAGAATCATAGATGAAACTCATTAATTCAAATAGAATCATAGATGAAACGCCTTTCTATTCCTATTTACTAACCCCATTGAAATGAAATGGGAAGACCAATGGGCTCATTTCAGTACTATATGTTAGATACATTGGAATGATTCATTTCCTATTTGACAGTCAAAAAAATTGTCATGGTATAACGCTCGAAGTAGACCACTGGCTCAATAATGTGAATAAAGAATCTAACAATACGGTTCAAAAACTTTAACCCAAGTTATTACTAATATTCCATCCGTTTTTATATATATTAAACTAATTCTTTATTTTTAACTAGTGTCGGATGGAAAACCACGATATGTTCTACTCTAAGACGCAACGTCCTCATTGCAGGCTCAGACTCTTCCCATGGTTAGGACTGTGGGTGCCAGCCCTTTAGTAGAGATAGAACATCCCATGAGTGTGCACTGAGTATACAACCCCGGGGACTCATCCTTCTTCGAAGCCATTCATGGGAGCAAAGTTGGCATTAGCGTGCAGTAAGTACATTACTCCCAGGACACTTATCGCTCTTTGGAGTACTGATATTATTTTGTGACAACTCAAATAAACTACTAAACTAATTATTGAATAAAAAATACCCAAAAAAATTAAATTTAAGTTATTACCCAAGTTATTAGTATTATATATTTTATTTAATTTTACATGTGTGGAAGGGAGTATCACACCTGAAAAAGGTAAAAAGAAAAGGGAAAGAAAGAGGAGCAAGGGCTTACAGGCCAGCGAGGACAACATTGAGCATGGTAGTGAAAGAGTCTCCTCCATTGGCAATGTGCTTGTGAACAACGATGCTAGTGTACCAAACCAGCAATGCCCAGGAGAGAAAAAGGACGCATTGCATGGTGCCCAATCCCACTCCCTTGGCTAGCCCTGCTTTCCTCCCGTACCTGTATGTTTTCAGCAGCGCTCTTCCGTACGATCTGACCGCCATTTCCTCTCCTGCAAATGCTTGCACTGTCCTCACATTTCCAATCACCTGACAACAGCACAAAATCAGGAGATTGAGATCTTCAGGGAAGACACACGATTTTGGGGGGTACTCTGTGCCAAGAATCTCATCCATTCGGATCTGGCTCTTGCAAAACACAAAAACAGTAATACTTATGTAGGAGAACTTTTAAGAGAGGGAAATGAAGATGGAGAGAGAACCTCCTCGGCAATTTCTCCGGCCTTGACGTAAGATTTCCGAACTCTGGCAATGAGACCGGTGGCAACATAGGCATACATACCGCCGGCGATGGCAATTAAGGGAACGATAGAGAGCGTGACAAGACTAATCTGCCACACCCGAATGAACCCAATTGTGAAGCCTGCTATAAATCTGCTGATGTAATGCATCAAGTTTCCCACCTGAGTCAACCACCACCCACCAATCATGCATAAATAAATTATGGCAAATTATTTGATACTTTTTCGAGAGTAATCTGATAGTTACTCACAAAATACACTCTTTTAACTATTCTTATCATTTTAACCGTTGAATAATGAATTTAAAAAAATATATTTTATACTAAATTCATTATTTAATGGCTGAAATGATAAGAGTGGTTAAAAGAATGTATTACTCATCATCCAATAATTGAGACAATGTGAGTGACTAAAATAGTGTATTTTGAAAATTCTTATAGTATTACTATTTTTTTGACTATTACTGAGGTGATGATAGGAGCAATTTCGTCAAATAAAAATACTTAATACATATATTTAGCACGTTATTTTTATTTTTTATTTATCGGATAAAAATATATTCATGCTTATTGTTGATTATAGAATGACTCACTGATGCATACAAAATTGCTAATTATGCTAACAAAGGATTAGACTCACATTTGATGTCAACTCCACAACAAAGAGCACAAATTTATATGTACCACTAATGGGTTAGTAGAGGTAGACTATACAAGTTATGCGTACGTAATATTTAAAATACTATATTTTGGACAATTTTTGAGTTTTTAAAATTTTTGTTTTTATTTTATTTATGTTTTGATTTACTTTTTAAAACTTTTTTGAATCGAAGTTTTTAAAATTATTAGTATGAATACAATATCAAATTTTTATGAAAAAACCCGTTACTCAATACTCAAGATTTGTTATTCGATCGTCATTTGAAAAAAACACTCAAGAGATCTGTTACTGACCAAATTATGAGCAAAACTATCAATTATTAGGTTGATGGAGTTAAGTTCTAAGGGTTTGAATCGGTTGAACTAATCTATAGACACTCATGGCAGTGTTAATGTTATGTTACTAGCGGGGGCAAAGCCAATATTATTATTGAGTGAAGGCAAAATTAAAAATTTTATACGCATTTTTTTGTATTTGGCAATTGTAGAAAATAACTAAATTAAGATGTTAATCAAAAAATTGATAAAACTTGATGTTTCAATTGATAAAGACAAGTTTTCATATTTTGCAAATAATACACGATAATTTTATTTGAAGTCCTATTAAACATGTTTCTCAAAATAAATACAAGCAAATTATTATGCAATCATTGAATACGAAATCAATTATTTACAGTTTGCTAAAAGAGTTAGCGTTTATACAAAAAAAATTATATATTGAGAAGGTTTAAAAGTTATAAAATTACTACTAGATATCGAAATTAGGTAGAATACTACATATAATATGTTACAAGTAACAATAAAATAAAAAGGCTACTAATTTATTTTTTAAACACAAATAATAAATTATGCTTATCCACCAATTAATCAAGATTGAAGTAATGTTAATTTATATAAAAAAATAATCATTTTTTATTAGTCAACTAAATTAATTTCTTATATTTTTACTCCTATTTCACTTGTTTTACACCAACTTATAAAAATAACGATAATTTTTACAGAACGTTAAGGAAATAAAAGATATTTTGACATAATTAATAGTATAAAATTTAATTTTGATAAATATTAGGGCACATTTCCACCTATTTTGTGAATATGCATATATTGAATCCTAAGGTGCCGTTTGGTAACGTTTATGTTTTTTGTTTTTTATTTTTCTTTTTATTTTTTTTGTAAACTGTAAACGAAAATACGTTTGGTAATTATTTTTGTTTTCAAAAAACTGTAAACAGTTTTTAAAATTTACAAAATTTTAAAAAACAGAAAAAATGTGTTTTCACTTGTTTTGTAAACAAATTTTGATTGAATTTATTCGGAACCTCCAAATACCATTTTTCAAACATTTATATTACCAAACATGTTTTTGTTTTTATTTTTTTATAAACATAAACAAAACATTTTTTTTGATTTTTGTAAACAAAAACAGAAAACTGTAAACGTTACCAAACGGGCCCTAAGTATACAGCTATTAGTTTATAATATTTTTTAGATAATATTTATGATAATCAAAAACAATTTGAACCAATTTTAAATAGACCTTAAAAATTATATGAAAAATATAAATAATATATAATGTCAAAAAGGGAACAAACACCATAAACTCCCACGTCATCTAAAAGTGGCTTCGTTTTTTTACGGAAAAAAAAAATCGCAGCACTAAAGTAGTTCTGTATTTTTATTTTAGAATTTTAATGTTATTTAGATCTTCCTAAAGATATTGATAAGAATAACTTTAATATGAAAATATTAAAAATAACGTAAGTCGTTGTGAACAGTATTATTCATAATAGCTTGTGATATACTAATAATTTCTATCTCGACAATTGTCTATGAGACAATATTTAGTGTATGTGAAAGGATCGTGAAGTGTAAGATTAAGCCAAAAATGGTAAAGACATTAATAATCACTCGTGACACAATAAATGCATCATCTAAACAATAACATTTGAATAAGAAAACAAAGCTCCAATAGTATTTGAAAACTTTTACCTTGAAAAGCCCTGAAAAATTATCTAGTCAAACTAAATTTCTTATTTAAATTGTAATTTGTAATTTGTAATTTCTTTTGTTTAGTTGTATTTTTATTGATTTAAGTCTAAAATAATACAAAGGATTAGTAAACTTGTAAGCACCAATCTTGTTGGGATGTACTTGAGTTATAGTGCTATAATTTCTTGACTTTCTTTTTCTGGAAAATTTTTTTAAAGTTCTAATATAAATGATATTACTTTTTATTGAATAAAAAGATTTATGTTTTGCACTTAATCAATTTAAGTGTTTAATTTTATTATATTTATTATATTTTATTATATACAAATAAAAACAAATGTACAAAAACTAATAAAGTAAAAAATAATGATTATTATAAATTTATTTACAGGCTAGAAGAAATATTAAAAAACACGGTATATACCATTTTCATTATAAGTAGAAGTGATAAAAATGAGGACAAATGTAAGATTTAAACTAAATTATTTTAGAAATATAATAAAATTATTTTAAGTTTTTGTGGCATGTTTTTTTTTATATATAAAAAGGTCCAAAAACTCAAAATCGGGACCGCAGCCCAAGCCAAGAGCCGGGCTGCAGATGCCCGAGTTGGGCTGGGCCTCCACTCTCTGCTCGACCCGACTCAAACTTTATCAAAAGCCCAGTAGACTTGGGCTTGGACCGGAAAGGTTTGAAATTGAGCCCATGCTGTGGAGTTATTCTTTTCCTTTCTGTCGTTGTTAGCATTTAATTTTTCACTCATGTTGCATCTACCCACTCGTATTCACCTTAGGCCCGATGGACCAATTCTCCCGAATTCAACTTTAAAAGTAATTAATTTATTTGTAAAGTTCTTCTTTTTTTTGGTTCTATTTGTATTTCTATATTTATCTATGTTTCCATAAACTTTTAGTTTTATTTTCATAGTACTTTTTTATTTTTCAATTTATATATTCATTTTCGTATCAATTGCATTGTTGGTAAAATAATCTAAGTTACGGATAATAGTCTCGTTTAAAATAATGACTTATTTTTTATTTTATTTTATTTATTTTTATTTTTAATAAAAAAATTATCTTTTAGTCAAAAAAAATTTAAAAAGACAAATAAGTTTAAAAAAAATTAGATTTCACATATTGTTTATTTTTCATTTTTAGTAAAAATAATTCATCTTTTGAATACTTTTTTTTACTTTTTTAATTTCTCTTTTTGAGACGATTTAGAAAAATAAAAGATTTTAATCAAAAAATAAAAAAATTCAAAAAAGTAAAAACCACACAAATTAGATCAAACTAAGCTAAATAATTTTTTTTAGATTGTTTTAATTAATAAATTAAAAAATATATATTATTTTGCTCCACTGACAAGAAAATCTAGGTCAACCTCTACCCAATGGGATATACGTAAATGCACCGTATATGGAAAATTATTGGCAACTCCAAGGCCGTGTTTGATAGGCATTATAAGAACTGGAGCCAATCCCATTAACTTTTTAAAACCGCGTTTGCTTTGGTCTTTTTGAGCTGGACTGTTAATCCACTAGGATTATGGATCCCTCATTATAAAAACTGGAGCCAATCCCATTAATTTTTTGTTTTTTATTTTTTATTTTTAATTAAATTTTTTTAATTTTGAAAACATTCCAGAATTTAAAATTTTTAAAAATAAAAAATGAAAAAAGTAAATTAAAGACAAAATAAATAAAATAAAATTTTATTTATTACCTTATCTAAATAAGTTTTAATATTTTTGAATTTTTTATACTGTTAGAATGTTAACATTCAAAAAATTTACATCAGGAAAAAAAATCTCAAAGAGGACCTCAATTACACAAATAAATGATTGAAGCATTAAAAGTAATATTAAAAATTAAAAAATATAAATTCCAATCAAATCAAATATAAATTTATTTGAGAGGAGAAAGGGTTGTTTTATTATTTATTTAATACCAAGATAAAATTAAAAAGTAATAAATTATTAGTTCTAATTTACTAATTAGTTTTTTAATATAAGAGTAATATTAGAAATTCATAAAATATTTATTCATAGTCCATTACTTAACTATATTCAAATCAAATATAAAAAAACTAATTCTACCCTATTACTAATCCTATCCCACTTCATTTCTTATTTTACATCACTATTATTTCTACTCAATCTACAACGATTATTAAATGAGACCCTAGAGTACTATGTAGGTGATGCTACGTAGTA
>JAULJZ010000022.1:6712071-6729624 GCA_032270985.1 Heliamphora pulchella | reverse complement strand
TTCACATTTTGTTGGTAGTTTTTATATTTTAATTTTCTTAGAGATCTTATTAATTTTATTTATTGTGGTTCTTTCCAATCCTTGATTACTAAAAATGGGATTCAGCGCCACATCACCTTCACCCCTCTCTATTTTTGTGCAAGTTTTTCATGTTTAGCCTCTTCAGGTGTGGGAAGGGAATTCGAGGTTTTCAACCCTTTTAGCCCCCCTCTCTATTCATTTTGTTTTTAAATTACAAACAACAGGAATCTTAATCTTGAGCCATGTTAAACCTAGTCAAGCGCATGCTAAACTTGATTTCAAGCATGGCTTTCACAATTTGTGCATGATTAGCCTCATCCACTGTGTTCATGCAACCATGGTTTATAAAATAGACTGATTCACGAGTGCTCTAAGGTGTTGGTTTTAGTTTTAAAAGTGTGATTTTTGTGTTTGATCTCTTACTATAATTTTGTTAATTGATTTGGATATTTTGTTAGTTTGCATAAAACTAGAGGACAATTAATTAATTGTTGAATCATTTATGTTGTTGCATTTTCATTACTCAAATATATGAGACTAGGGTATAACCAGTGCCCAACAATTTATGTGCCTTTTTTTAATTTTTATCTGGTCTCTCCAAAATATTTTGGGAACGAACTTACATTGTTTTCCCTGACCACCGTTCTGTGGAAAGGGAGGATATTGGTTGAAGGTGTTGAGTTGTATTTGTAAACAAGAGGATTATAATTTAAAATTCCTAAGATGATAATTGTGTCCGTTTTTTTCTTAATTTATTACTAAAGTTGGATTAATGAATTAGATGCCGAAACTACTTTCCTCACTTATATTCTTTTGGTGAATTTGATTGAGATTATTTGGAGTATTAATGTTAATTCTTTTTAGTTTCTTGAATGATTAGTAGATTGGCCAATAGTTTGCTTTAATATGTGATACAGAGGTTTTACACAAGTTTTGATGTCCAAATTTTCAGGTTGATTATTGCTTTTATATATTGGTTAAATTCGTAAAAAATCTCTACCGATTGATTGTCAAGAAGTTTATTTTACTAGCATTTATTTTTTTCTTTTTTTTTCCCCTTTCCTTTCATATTGTAGGGTTTCGATATGCGTGATGACCAATTTATTTCAAAAAATTCTCAAGCCTTGGTCCCCAAGAAGCTTAAGCACCATGAAGTAAACTTTAGTCATCAATTTATGCCATTGTTTATGGCTTAACTTATCAAATCTTTTATTCTTATTTTTTTTGAAAAATCTTCCACGTGTTGCACTTGCCTTTTATTATTTCATCTTAATTTTAGTTTTGGTCTAAACTTTCTAAAATTATGATTTTTTAATATATTTTTAGTAATAATTTCCAAAACTTAGTATCTACTATGATTTGAGGAGGAGCGTTTTGTTTTGTTTTGTTCAGTTTTGAGTTAATCCCAATAATTAAATATTAAGTAGTTTTTTTTTTTCTTTCTCATGATTGCTAGGGGACTGAGCAAAATAACTAGTAAAAAAAATCTATATAATAAAACAGGGCACAATTTATGCCTTAATTCTAAAACCACCATGTTCCCCTAACTTTTATGATAGCTAAAAATTGATTGCAGCAGTTTAAGCTTCTTGATTTATTTCTCTCTTAAAATTTGTAGTTTTGTTAATTTTTTTTTTATCATATGCTCCTTAATTCGTGTTTTTTAATAATTTCTTAAATTTTTCACTACGCTATTGAGATTCAATTCTGGCAATAACCTCATGTTTGCCATTTTTTCTCTACAATTACTCCACTTATCAACTCTATGGATTTTTTGTAGGTTTGTTTCTTTCCTAACTTGAATTTTAAAAAAATTACACATAGTATGCATGATTACTACTAGAAATGGAGAGAAATAGGTGCAGTTCAAAAAAGGGAGAAAAATAGGGAGAAGTGGGTGGCTGGGTGATGTGGGGGCAGAAAACGTGTGATATGAGCATGTTGTTGATTTATTTATCTTTTTATTTTACCTTTTTAAATATATTTTTTTCTTGATTATTTTGAAACTAAAAAAAGGCATGACATGGTTTCAAAATATGATCACACCATGTTTAGTGTCTCTTAGTATGGGTTATTAATAGTAATATGAGACTTTAGAAAAATTATTAAAATGTACGAGTGATTTTTTAAAAAAAAATGGTGATAGTACCTTTAGGCACGGACAATGCCTAGTAAATATACGAAATATGGCAAAAAAATTATAAAAATTTACATATAAAGCATGAATATCATTTCTCAATTCAAATGTACGCTAATGTACAGGAAAAACGATAATTTTTATTCATCCCCAATTTTATTATAAAAAATAAGATTCCTCCCAAATGTTATACAAACATTTGTTAGTTTTCGTTTGTGTTTCGATTAGTTTTTTTTTTGTGATAAATTTTTTTATTATTAATCTAAATGAGTGTATTTTTTTTGTTTCCTCTTATTATAAGAAGATGAAAAAAATTAAATTTCTTGATCAAAACTTTAAAAAAATTCGTGTAAGATGAAATAAGCCAACTTACCTAATTTTTTACCTTTTTTTCTTTCAAGTTTTTTCAAAATTAATCGGCCATACTTTTTAGAATTTTTTAAATCACAAATATCTAAAAAAATAAAAAAAATTAAATCAAAATATAAAAAAATTATATAAAACAAAAAAAACACTCTTAAGAAAAGCCAAAAAATCCTTTTTGAACCAAACATAGGCGAACGAATCACATCACCAACCTCATCACAATATTTTTCTATACTGCATTAACTCCACAGTATCCATGACTTCGGCGCTGCATGGGTAAATTGTGTTTATTTTTGTCTTTTTTTTTAATTGTTTTTAATTTTTGATTAATCTTTTTAATTTTTTCAAATTGTTTCAATAAGATGAACTTAAAAAATAAAAATTTTTAATCAAAAGATGAAAAATTTTTACTAAACACAAAAAGAAGTAGCATTAAATTTAGTTGGCTTATTTTTATTTTTTCTAAATATTTTTTATATTTTGATCAAATTTTTTTACTTATCTTATTTGTCTCAATTCGAATAGTCTAAAAAAATAATAGTTTGATTAAATAACTAGTTTCTCCAACTTTTGTTAATTTTTGTTTTTTTTTTTCAATTTTTTGTGATTAAAACTTTTAATTTTATATATTGTCTCCATAAAATAAATAAGAAAAGTAAAATTTTTTATCACAAATAAAAAGAATTCACTAAAAACCCAAATAAACATTATAAAATTTAATTTATTAACTTATTTTAGTTTGTATTTTGTTTTTAAATTTTTTTTAATATTTTAATAAAATTATTACTTTCCAGCTGGTGTCGGTTAGAAGAGTAAAAAAGGAATATAACAGTTGAATTAAATGACAAAAAAATTTACTAAAAATAAAAATAAAAATAAAACAAACAAAATAAATAAATAAATAATTATTTCATAGACAGTTCTTTTTGTATTTATTAAATTTTCTTGACATTTTTTAATTAAATATTTATATTTTTCGACTTCTTTTGTCAAGGCCAACATAAGGGCAAACAAGAAAAATTGCCGCCTAAGCCTCAATTTTTTGTCAAAATTTATGACTCCTTATATTTAAATTTAGGATTTAGGATAAATATATTATTATTTTTTATTATCACCTAAAATGAATCACAAGTGATACATATTATTAATTTTATTTATTTGTTCTTAAGTTTAAAACTTCAACTTGCTTTTTGTTTAACTTTGTATAAGTTACAATATTTTTAATGTTCTTTTAGCTATTTGAAATTTTATATAATTTTAAATTAATTTAAACATTTAAAATATTAAATAATACAAATAAAATATAAAAAAATAAAAATTAAATTAATTAAAAAACAAAAATGATGACATTTAGCCCAAATACGGCTATGGTATTATTATTACACCAACACTTGTTATCTTAATACAATAAATTAATACATTATTTGATAAATTATAGTTTAATACAATAATAATTATCATTATTATTTTATTACCCTCCTCCTTAAATCTCGTATGAATTGTTCATTTCTATCATATCACCTGTGACTTGACGTCACCATCACGTGCCAATCCTTCGGTGACCGACGCCAGCTTCTGGAGGTTCAACCTCACCACCGTATCGGCGAACAACCGGGTGTCCTCCTCCGTATTTCCCTCGGGCACATCCACCACGTACGATTCGAGAACAACGGTCCAGATCCTCCTGTCACGCTCCAGCTCGTGCAACGTCGTCACCGACCGGTAATTCCTCAGCCGGTGCTCGCCCCCGATGATGGTAAACCCGGTGACGTGCCGGTCATCGTCCAGCACGTCGAGCTTCTCGGTACTGGTTGCAGCGGGTAATCCGGAGATGACGTTGACCTCCCGGGTGCAACCCACCGTCACGGTAAAATCTTCCTTCACGCTGCAGCTCTTGATGAAATGCTTGTACGTCTGGGGCTTGTCGAAGCGCCGGACGACGGCCCAGACGACGACGGCCGGCGTGTCGATTCGCTGGGCGAGTAGGGACGACGCGCATTGGCCGGTGGTGAGTCGGTAGGTGTGGAACTCGGTGATAAACCGCTTCAAATCGTCGAACTCGTACTGAGTCAGGCCCGGTGGGCTGGTCAGGTGGTGGGTGGTGGTTGTTTCCGCCGCTTTTTGCCGATGTTCCGCCATTGAAGAGGTTTGCCCTTTCTCCGTTCTTGCGTAAATGCTTATGTCTGTAGAGAGAGAGAATTTTTGAGAGAGAGGAGCGAAGACGAAGAAATTAAATTTGTTTATAATAAGAGAGGGGGATTATGGTAAATGGATAAGGGTAGACCTGGAAAAATAATCAATTATGTTTCTATCGAAATTAATTGATTTTTAAATTAAACTTGCTGTTTTATCATATTTAATCACTTCAAAAACTAATTTTAAAAATGTACGAGAACAGTTGAGATTGTCGGGTCGGGTTCAGCATCTCATAAGTCATACCTGCAAAGACAAGCTAAACCCCCTAAGCCATGTTTGAGTTGAGATAAGGAGATTACATTATTTGAAAGTAACTACATACATAGGCCTTGTTTGGGTTAAATGTGATAAATTTGGTTTATTTTTGTCTTTTTTAATTTTTTTTTATTATATTTTTTTATTTTTTCAAATCGTCTCAACGAAATGAACTAAAAAATAAAATTTTTTAATCAAAAGATGAAAAGGTCAACTAAAGATGAAAATAAGCTTATGTTTGATATAACTTTTTTTAAAAAATTTTTTGTTTGCCTTTAAAAAAGCTTATTGGTTTGGCCTTAGATGGCTTTTTTTTTTACATCTTTTTACATTTAATTTTTTATAAAATAACGTCAAAAAGCAAAAAACTTAAAAAAAAGTTAGTCTGAACACAAGCTAAGTAACATAAAATTTAATTTATTAGTCTATTTTAACTTATTTTTGTTTTTATTTAATTTTATTTTTTATATTTTTATCAAAATTTTTTATTTATTCGGCTCGTCTTGATAAGAGAATTCAATAAGTGTAAAAATTTAATTAAATAATAAACAAATACACTAAACACAAAAATAAATCAAATCAAATAAACAAATAATCAAACCGTTATGTCTGCGGAGTAATTTGAATGGGCAAGGAAAACTCTCCACATTAATTTAACCTCACATTATATTTGGGGCGGATTGATTTGTTCCAAAATTAATTTGCACAATTTTATGTATTAAAAATTTTAATTTTATTAAAATCATATCAAATCGAATAACTTACATTTAGAAAGCAACTTGAATAAGGTTAAAAAAAACTCACTAAACTAATTTAAACCCTCATTGGGGGTGAAAATTCTGATCCTAGTCTGAGCTGGTTTGCCTCAGGATTTATTTATGTACTTTTGTACATAACTAAATTTTATTCGGTACAAATATATTATATTTATAATTCAATTCATAATGTTTTAAGTATTAATAATTTAAATATATTAATTATTCTATAAAAAATAGCTCTCCAATCAATTGAGCTCTTAGGCTATGTTTGATCAAGAAATTAAAGAAATAAATTTGAATTAAATGATTAGTAATGTGGTGGGTTTATAAGTAAATTATTTATTTGAAAAAAATAAAATTTAATAATATCATTGAAACTAATAATAAAACAAATGGATAAGCTCACTCATGCAACTGGGACGATATTAATTTTTGGGCATTATTGGATTATAGAAGAAAGAATCATGCATTTTTTAAAATGTTTTAAAAAATAATTAAAAAAATATCAATAGCGTCCAAAAAACTCAAAACAATAGATGGAGTGTTTAGGATTGTCGAAATTAGTAGCTTATACATTGTAGATTGTAACAGAAAGTTGTGAGTATTTAGTAAAATTATATCCTGTAGTTGAAACTTGAAATAGAAAGAAAAATAATTAAAACTTATAACAGAAATTATAGGTGTTTGGAATAGATTATAGTTTATAACTAGAATTAATAATAGTAAATTAAAAGTTAGGTCAAAAAATTTGGCCAAACACCCCCATAATAAAATAAAGTTCAAATACTTTTAGATATTCGAAAAAGTACATAATAGTTAGTATCATATAAAGGCGGTGTTTGGTATTATCAAAATTAGTAATTTATAAATTATAATTTGTAATAAAAGTTATGAGTATTTTGTAAAGATTGTGGTTTGCAGCTGAAATAAAAAAAATAATAATAAAGTATAGTAAAAATTATTGGCATTTAAAAAAAACTTATAATTTATAACTAAAATTAATAGTAAAAAATTAAAAACTATCTATAGTAATTTTTTCAAATACCCCCCAAAAAGTGAAGACAGATTTTCAGGTCTAAATTATTAAGATATTTTGCAATTACTTGGCCAAGTTTATAATTGAAGTGTAAATATATAATTTTAAAAAGAACCTTATTACTATTTACAAATTTCATACAAAATAAACATTTATTACATGCTACTCGCTAAAATAAACAAGAATTCATTCATCACGACTAATTTTATTTTATTAATAATTTTAATAATTGTTTTTTCTCATTATTGTGGTCCTGATTGATAATTTAATTTTTTGCCGGGTTAGCCAAAAAGCTAAAAACTAACATAAATTATTTGACCAAAAAAAATTAAAAACTCAATTCAAAATTGTCACAATTTAACTCAAAAAGAACCATACTTAATATCAATATAATTGACCTAATTAATAGAGGCTCGTTTGGCAACCTACTTAAAGCCGGTTTAAAATCAGGTTTTTTCTTTTCTATTTAAAGCCAAAAAAATCAAAAAATTTCATTTTCTAACTCAAAGGCTTTTAGTATTTTTTGATTTATATATATTATTAAAAAACATCATAATTTTTATTATACAAATTTATTTTTTATAAAAACTATATTTTTAAAATGTTCTCGTCAATTACCCAAAAAAAATGTACTCGTCAAAATTTATCAAATTAAAATTCATATTGGATATAAAATTATTAAAAAATTATAGGGTGATTTAATCTAGAATCTTATTTTGACAACTTATTTTGAGGATAGATTCCATACTCCGAATTGTTATCTCACGAGATCTTTTTAATAATTTTTGAGACTTTTATATCTTTAAAATATTCTCCATAAAATTTAATATCATTTAATACTCGACTGATTTTATTTTCAATGTTATTACACTTGTTAAGAAATATTTATGGAGACTTTGTTATCCTATTTAATTCTAAAATTATAGCAATTTTAAGTCAAAAGATTTATCCTCTCACTTTCTAATCTTGCATTTCTACTTCTTTATATAAGGTTCGATTATTTTCAAATAAATTTTTAATTTTTTTGAATTTAAAATGACTTTAAATAAAGAATATAACTTAAAAACAAATTGACAATGGGGACCAAAATAATCTTCTTTATCAATGATCGTTCAAAAAGTCATGCATCTAAGTACCCTACATAGAAGGCAAACTCTTAGGAATTAAATGTAAAAGCTTCTTCTTAATTAGATATCATAAAAAGTTATATCTACGTACTACCCTATAAATAGAAGGCACACTTTTAGAAATTAGGCATAAAAAGTCATATCTATGTGCTACCTTATAAATAGAAGGCACACTTATAGAAATTAGGCATCTGTACAAATTTATTGGCTGATCGAGCATTTGGTTGGCCAACTTACCCCCCACCCCTTGCCAAAAAGTCATATCTAAATAGCCTATGAATATAAGGCACATTTTTAGAGTTGGTTTGGTAATTTGGTTTTAAATTGATTTTTTTGATTTTAAGTTATTTTAAATTAAAAAGTTAAAAAATTTATTTGGTTAAAAAAATAATAATTTTTAAATTTAAAAAAATCAAATAAATTCAATCTAAAATTTTATAATTGCCCTTTAATATAAATGAGTTAGGGTATGATTATTTGGTTAAAATTTATATAATTTTATATGTAAAAAGGTAAAATAGAAAATTGTTATAAAAAAAGTTAAAAAATCAAAAAGCAAATAGGTTAAAAGCATGATGTTAAAAAACGAGACTTTTTTATTTGTGGAGTTTTAAGCCAAAAGCTAAAAAGTCGACTTTAAGCTGGTAACCAAACGAATGCATAGTTTTGTTTAGCATCCCTAAAAATTTTAATTTTTAAAAAAATTATTTTTAAAAAAAAATTGAAAGTAAAAAATTAAGTTGTTTAAAATAATTACTTATTTAATGTAATTTTCTTCTTTTTAAATTTTTTGTTAAAATGTTTAATATCTTTTTTTTTTTGCTTTAAAGTTGTAGTATTTTAGATAATGACGGTTTTTTTTAAGATTAGAGTTGACTTTTTAGCTAAAAGTATTATAGTAATTTTGTTTTTTAAAAAGTTAAAAATTGTTTGTTTGTACGAAAAATTAGTGAATAGTATAATTTATAGGCCATTTATTATTTTTTATCTAGTATAAGATTTTTTAACGAGTAAGGTCCATCCGCATAAAAATTTTAATGCGCAAAATCCTTTTGGAACAAAAATACCCTAGAACAGATAAATTTATTTGCGTTTTTTCAAAATATGTATGAAGAACATAAAAATATTTATCTGTCTTTCATTGAAAGTACATGTAAAAAATATAAATAAATTTATTTATTTTATTAAAAACACGTATAAAGAATACAGATATATTTATTTGTACTTTATCAAAATACGTATAAAGAATACAAATAAATTTATTTGTCTTTTATTGAAAGCACATGTAAAGAATGCAGATAAATTTATTTGTTTTATTGAAAGTGCGTATAAAAAATATAGATAAATTTATCTTATTCATTTTCAAAATATATATAAAGAATACAGATAAATTTATCTGTCTTTTATTGAAAGCACATGTAAAGAATACAGATAAATTTATCTATCTTATTGAAACACGTATAAAGAGCCCAGATATATTTATTTGTACCTTTTCAAAACATATATAAATAATATAAATAAATTTATTTATCTTTTATTAAAAATACGTGTAAAGAACACTGATAAATTTATCTGTACTTTTTCAAAATATGTATAACGAATACAGATAAATTTATTCGTATTTTATTAAAAACACATGTAAAGAATACAGATAAATTTATCTATCTTATTAAAAATATATATAATGAACACAAATAAATTTATCTGTTTACATATTAAATAAATGAATATTAAACAAATAAATTTACATGTTTGCATGTTAAATAAATGAATATCAAACAGATAAATTTATCTATTTATTATGCAAAATAGATAAATTTATCTATTTTGAGGGTGTTTTTGGAAGAAATAATGCAATTGGGCCTTGCGCGTTAAAATTTTTGTTAATAAATCTTGCGCATTAAAATTTATTTTTTTTAACCTTTGCCTGAAAGCTCATTGTTTGTATACTTCTCTTCTTAAAAAAAAGAAGTAAAAAAAAAGCTAGTAATTTTTTTTCAAATATTAAAAAGTATAACTTAAAGAGAAATTTAAAGATTTTTTTTTTTTGCGTCTCATAAAAGATTTAGTTTCATAATTTTTATTTTAAGAGATTTAACCATATCAAATTTGAAATAATTATATTATATCTTATTTGTCCCTATTTATAAGTTAATCTCACCCGATTTAATCCAGCGATATATTTAATATAAACAGATTTTCTAATCTCTTTATCATTTTGCGTCTACATTTGGGGGGAAATTTCAAAATTGTTTGGGTGGAAATTGATTTCGAAATTCAAAAGTGATTGTGTGGATATTTGATTCCAAAATTTCTTGGTTTTGAAATTGGAAAAATCAATATTTTTGCCAATCTCACAAATCAATTGACTTCATGAGTTGTACTCATCCAAACTGATACATTTATTTGCCAAATAATTCATTTAATTGCTAACTGATACATTTATTTGTCAACTGGTACATTCGTTTGTCCAAAATATGTAGGCGCTGTATTTTTTAATGTATCAATTATACAACTGATACAATTCAAACCAGACATGTAGGTATTATAATTTGAATGTATCAGTTATACGTGTCGCTTACACGAACAAGCCAATGCAAGTACTCTGAATATATCAGTTGTCAAAAATATAATTCGGAGACAGTGATACAATCTGCAGTTCAACCCTTATAAAGAAGGCAATGATACATTCGTCCGTTCAATTAATACATGGATTAATGTACAACTGATGCATTTCCATTGATTGATAAATTTGACAGTCAATGGTAAATTTTATGGTAATAAGTCATGACAACCATTTTGATCAGGAAAAATTCCAATGACATTTTGATTAGATTTCTTAAACTCATAGATTAAATTGTTTTGAGATTTCTGAATTAGAGCAAAAAACTCACAAATTACGTTTGTTTTGCCATTGCCAAAGTTTAAGAAGCAAAAACATTGAAATGGTTGACAACTTCGGCCATTGCCATGTCTAAATTAGATATTTTGTTGCTTGTTGAAACTTATTTTAGAGAGCGTATTAAAAGTTCGGCTGATACATTCATACAATAATTCAACTGACACATTCATACATTCACACAGCAGTTCGACTAATGCATTCATACCAAAGATCACCATTGGTTAAAGACAAAAAAATAGACACCACAAACCACTTCAGCCATTACCATTGACTTATAGAATGTTATTAATGGAACCAAAAACATGGATGTATCAAGCTGTAAGCCCTATCTAAATTTTTTTACAGAAAATCCCAAACCACAATCGATACACTTTTCTAAAACCACAACCGTTACACTTTTCCGTAATTAAAGACTACAATAATTGAGCTGCTTGAAGCCCTACAAATCGTCAAAACCGAGAATGGAGGACTTCAATAATCGACTTCGCACCTATTGAGTATATGAAGAATCGTGGCCATCTCCGACCAGCATCCAAAATATCTTAGGGTTTTTATTTGGAGGCGATCAAAACATTCGTGAATAGATTTCTTGATTGATATGCACCGCGATTTACGCCATTTTAGATTCATAGCGTCGAAAATGAGCCCAAACCAACCCACGACTGCGATTGAAGACCTACAAATCGTCGAAAAATGGAAGACTACAATAATCAAGTTTGCACCTGATGAGTTTGCGCCGTTGGCAAATATGGAGAATCGTGGTCTTCTCCGGCGAGAATGTCGAAATATCTTAAAGTTTGTGTTTGGAGGCGATCAAAACAGTTGTGTATTGATTTTTTTATTGATATGCACCGTGATTTACACCATTTCAGATCATAGCGTTTTATTCTTGGAGGCGAATGTTTTGGAGGCGTGCAAATAGATTATTGAGGGCATTTTGGTTAGCTAGTTTTGGTATGGGATTAAATCTATAAAAAAAAAATTATAAAACTAAAACTCTGTTATCAGTTGATAATATGATTTCTACTAAAATTACTCTAACTTAAAATTAATTTTTTTAATATCCAATCAAGGGGCTTAGAAACTAGGTGTGGGTAAGAATTTATTGACCCCACTTATGACGCATTTGACTAACTTTTTAGGGTTAAATTTTATTTTTTAATGTTAATTTTAGTAATAAGTAATAACTTTTTTAAAATTTATAATTTTTGTTATAAATTATAATTATTTTTTTATTTTAATTATAAACTAACATATTTATTAAATATTTATAATTTTTGTTATAAATTATAATATACAAATTATTAATTTTATCTATGTCAAATACCCACTTAATCTGATTGGATTATAACTTACCCTTTGGTTCAGCAATATAACCATCCACACCAAATCAACTATCACGGTATCACCAGAGCGGTGAGCGTTTGGTCAGACAACTTAGAAAAATTATTTCATATCATTTGTTCTAATGTTTCAATAAAAATTATTTCATATCATTTGAAAAATAATATATATTTGTACAAATTTCACCTAAAATTTTTACAGAAGAAGTGATTGGACCATTCACATCAAATCAAATCTTGAAGTTCAACAGTTATATGGGATATTTGGTAAAATTATTATTAATAGTTAGTTTTTAATTTTTTGTTATTAATTTTAATAATAAGTTATAATTTTTTAAATATTTATAAATTTTATTATAATTTATAATTATTATTTTTTATTTCATTCAGAAGTTACAATCTTTACTATAAATACTTATAATTTTAATTATAAATTATAATTTATAAATTATTAATTTAGTAATGTCAAACACCATCATTATAGTTTTTTACATGTAGTATTCTATTATTAGACAGTAATATTATACTAAAAGGATTATTGGAAGGAGATAAAATTAAGAGAGAGAGAAGTGACCCACTAAACAAGTATTGTCCTTTTGTTAGTGTATCATAGAACTTAAGCTAAATAGCTCGAAGAAATTGTTAATTTTTTATTAGTATCATGTTTTAATTATTTTTTCTTAATTAAATAATTATATGATTTTTATTATATTTTTTAGAATTTAGTTAAAGATATTAGTCTTATTTTGAGAGCTCATAAGAGATTAGTCTCACTAGATTTATTTTATTAATTTTAATCTCATTATATAAAAAAAATAATATATTCTAACAAATTTATCCAAAATTTAAGATTTATATTTAAAATAACTTTTTTTCTTTTTTATTCATTGCATATTAGCTTTTGATTTAGATAATTCTTTTAACTAGCATGATTATCGTTGTATAAATATAGTAACAAAATATTATTTTTATTCTGATAGTTTTTTTTTTTTTTTTTCACGGAAAAAATCCATTAAGGGATTTTGTCTTTTTCTTGGCTAGTGTGGTGGTGAGCATTTTGTCTTTTTTTTTTTGGCTTTCTATATTTTTTTGGATATTAATGAATTTAAGTTCATGTGGTTGTTCATACTGGTCAGCCTTTAGGGATTTGGCAAACTTTTACTGACTCCACACAGCAAAAAGAAAATCAAGAAAAATAATTATCTTAATATTGAGATATATCATTTTGCTGTTCTTATTTCTCTGTGACTGGCAGTGTGCACCATATTGGCTATGATAACCACCATGCCATGGAGCTCAGCTTTTCTTCTTTCATATTCTTCTCATAAAGAAGGTAAGCTAGAAATGATCTTGTACTTGTAATTAAGTGGGTTATGCTTTAGTTACAATACTTTTTGTATTTTTTTTGCCTTTTTCTTCCAAAACTTATAAAATCTGTACTATTTTATTTTTTTTTGTAATACTTCATCTTACATCGGTGAGATATAAAAAATAAATCAGGTATATAACGAAACATCTAGACTAGCTACTACTAATATTTGGATATAAAAATAAGTCAATGTGTTCGGAAAGTGAATTTTGTGATTGGAGCTTTTGTTGGTGAATAGTACAGAATGTGCTATGGAAAAAAGAATTGCAACAGAATATTTCTTAAGTAGTTGAAAACATTATACTGGATTTAATTTGGTATAGAATTAGCTCTTTTAATTTAATTTGTACCCAAATTGTGAATTTGTAGTTCTGGTTCTAGTACTCAATCAAAATTTTAATTTTGTACGAATGATCTTTTTTGAAGAACATTTTTAATGTAATGTATGGTTAATTATTAATGTTGTGATTCCAAGGTTGGATGATAATTAATAAGATTGTTAAAATAATGCAGGTTTTCCAAATGTAATTGGTCTATCAAAGAAATATAAGAAAAAAAACAGTACATAAAATCTATCACGGTTATTTACTGTGATGGATAATCCGATTTATCACGTCAATTAAATATTGTGATTGAAAAATTCAAAAGATTACTGTTTTATACATTTCAATCTCGGTTTTTGAACTTTTAATTTTGCGGTTTTCGATCTTAGTTCTTTGACATTTTTTATCACAATAAAAAAACCGAGATTAACAGACTAAAAGATCACGGTTTTATACATTTTAACCTCGGTTTTCCATATTATCAATCACAGTTTTAAAACTTTCAATATCAGTTTTTGTATTTTTTTCATCTCAATTATTTGACATTTGCTATCATGGTCAAAAACCGAGATTAAAAATCTCAAACTTATAATCTCGTCTAAATACATTTCGGTTTAAAAAGTGAGATGATATAGATATGATCTCGGTTAACAACCGAAATAGTTTAACATTATTATAATAGTGTTGGTGTGTAGGTGTGTTTTAAAGATTTTATACAAAAATCCAAGGAGTTCATGATGCAAAGAACGAAGTTGTTGCGATTGCTGAAGGTTCTTAGTGAGAGTCATATGGTTATTTAGATAGAATAAATAAGACATGAATACAAACATAAAGATAAGAGGTTTAACTACATTTAAAAATAACTAGCGGTTGGCACATATATATATACGTGGGTAAGTATATATTTAAAAATTAAATTAAAATAAAATAAAAATATTAAATAGTAAAATAATTTAATTTTAAAATTATGAGTAGTTATAATGTTTAAATTAAGCAATAAAGCGAAAGTATTGGGTACGTAAAACCAAATAAGAATGCTTTTGGTATTAAAAAATTAAATAAGCATATTTTTGGTATTCAAGAATTCACACAATTTCACACCAAGTATGGGTTCTCTTATTATCTATTAGTATAAATTGTACAAATAAAGTTAATTGATTTAAAATTAAGCAATCTCCATTGTGACCAAACTTATGGATCCCAAATGGGAAAATAACTTTTAGTACATTCATATTGACAAATTAATAACATGACAAAGCAAGCAAAATGAATCGCATCTTTCAAATGATGAAGACCCAAAAATCCACTTCTGTGCAGGGTTCATGCCCTGTTTTTATGACCAAATGAAGAATCCAAACTAAAATCGAAATCAAGTTTCGTAAGTTAATGGTATTTGGTATTATTAAAATTAATAATTTATAAATTATAATTTGTAGTAAAAATTGTAAGTATTTGGTAAAAATTATAACTTATAACTGAAATAAAAAAAATAATTATAATTTATAGTAAAAATTATAAATATTTAAAATAAATTATAATTTTGCCAAACACTCTAAATATAATTAACAATGTTAACGGACTTCTTAGATGCGAGCTTTGCACGTTCTTACAAAGAATAAAACAAACATTTTCTAAGAAAATAGTCTCGTTGGTTGTATTTTTTAAAAATTATATTTAAATTTTTTTTTAAAAACTTCTTAAGTATTATCAACTATTTGCAATTAGTCCATACAAGATTTTGCTTTGGCTTTAATTGGATCCTCGCAAATGTATAGTAGCATTGGTTCTCTAGAAATTAGTTGTTTATTCGAGTAAGATGGCCTGGATACCCTGAGACATAAAAAAAATTTTAAAAAAATTTTAAATGAATTTTTATAATATTTAAAAAAATACGTTTGGTTGCTAAAACTAATAATTATTTCTCAGTGTACTAAATCACACGAGGTAGCTAGAGAAAAGAGGAAAAACAATTTGAAATTATTTTTAAAGATTTTAATTTTTAGCTCATTTTTAACTCAACTCTTTTAAACAATTTCGTAAAAATTGCTATAAAATGTGCTTTATATATTTTCATTAAAAAAAAAACGGCAACCAATGAATCTTACTTTCCCTTATTTTTCTTGAGCCGGATAAAAATAGCAACGGAAGAGGAACCAAGTCAAATCGGAAGCCCTCTCACAGAAATTTATATGACGGAATCTGGGGGAACAAAAATCCACTGCCATGCACAGCCGATTGTTGATTTGCGGTTTAAAGGCTTGTTTGGGCTAACTTTTAAGCTAATTTTTTTTTGCAAAAAAGTCAGTTTTTAAGTTATACTGTTTGGTTTTCAAAAAAAGCTAATTATTTTTTTTTTATCTCTTTATCCAATAAAAAAAGCTAATGCATATCCCAAACACCTCATCTTTTTTTTAAATAAAATTATTATAATACGCTTATATAAAAAGTAACTCACAAAAAAAAAACCGTGCCAACATCCCAAATACTACAATTTAAAAAATAAAAATAAATTTTTTTTAGACATTTTAATAAAAAAAAAAAAGCAATAAGGCAACTACAAAAAATTATTCTAAGCACTTTCACTTTTTTTTTTAGAAAAAATTAAACAACTTAAAAGTCAAACTTAAAAACTATTTCAAACAAACACTAAAGCAGGTTTAAAACTTTTGGTTTAAAAGTCGGAAAAACTATTTTCTTCCCATTTGGCAATTTATTTATTTATTTATAGTATTTTTACTTATAGCTTTTAGTCTTTTTCCTTATTCTTTATTAATCTATATTACTTTTATATATTTTTAAAATATCATAAATTTTATTATTCTTTTATGCATGCCTATTTTTTTTTATAAAAATCATATTTTCAAAACATAATTTTTGAGATTTATCGAATAAAATTTATATTAAATATAAAATTATGTAAAAATAAAAAATAAATTATATTTTTTTACTCAATTTTTTTTTAACTTATTGCTTATTGACATAAAATTATTTTAAATCAAATATATTTTAGTCTTAAGCATCACCAAATAATTTTCTTATTTATTTTGTTTAAACTAATTTAAAATAAAAAAATATAATTTAAAGTGAAGTTAACAAACGAAGATTTTATACTGTTAAGTCCACTTATGGCATAGCGGGTGTTTGAGATTGCTGAAATAAATAACTTATTGATTATAACTTGTATTAAAAATTATATGTGTTTAGTAAAGATTTGAGATTATAGCTAAAATAGAAAAAAAATAATTATAATTTGTAGTAAAAATTATAAATATTTTAAAAAAATTATAATTTATAATTAAAAGTAGTATAAAAAAATTAAAAAATTACTATAAGTAGTTTGGCAAACACTCCAGTAAGCTGACGGTGACATGATTATTGTTTATTTATATTTTAAAAAAAATTCAAGCTATAAAATAAAGAATAATTAAAATAAAAAAGTCAATACAGATTTTTTTTCCAATTATTTTTTATTTTAGTGGTTTTTTATATTTTGTAAAAGAATATTCTTGTTTGTTCATTTTGATGTGAAAAGGTGAAAATTTTTAATTAAAAAAATAAAATTTCCATTATTTATCACAAATTATACTAGGCGGCGGGAGGACTTCGCTGCAGCTATGGAGTGAGTTCTTGGTGAAGCGAGTCAAAGAACTTCAATGGAGGTTTTTTTTTTTTTTTTTTTGTTTTGTTTGGGGGGGGGGGGGGGGGGGTTTTAATTAAAAT
>JAULJZ010000022.1:6682768-6695057 GCA_032270985.1 Heliamphora pulchella | reverse complement strand
TGGGGTATGGAATTCTCAAGTCCCCTTGTCTTGCCTAGAGAAGAGGAAGAAACTTCCAATCGCTCCTTCGACAAGAGATCTAAGCTCTAACAGTTAGGCACGGCAAACTGCATCTAAACAGCTAAGCCAGGTGATTTGCATCTAAATTGGCGTCAGTTGGCTTATCAATTCATTCCATTCATTTCCATGACAAAAGTGGATCAATTTCAAATATAATCATTTTGATTATGTGGGGATGGGAACATCTTAAGCACCTGGAATTCCATCTGAATTGGTGGCCTGGTCGAGGACTTCTTTTCTGCCATCGTGGAAATCAACTCTACTTCTGCACTCAAGGTTGTCTCAGTTTGTCCAGGAAATTTCCTTATCCTACGATGTTGCAAAGAATTAGATGAACAGCTACAACTTAAATGTTGAACAAAAAAAGAGCATAAATACAAATTGAAGTAAAAATTGTGTTAGATACCAATAGATGCTTCAAAAAAATATAAAGAACATTTATTCATGGGAGAGTATTTACCATGAAATCTATCCAACATACAAGTCATATTTGGGGTTGTTTGAACAAGGTTTCACCGGTGAACTAGTGTTCAAAGAAAAGGAGAGGTATGAATTGGAACGTGGAAAATCACATTTGTAGTAAATTTGGAGGAAGCTTGAAAACTTAGAGTCTTGAGATCTCCATTAATCCTTATTTGCAACAGTAAATGTAAAACCTACATCAAGGACTACCCTCCCTTCCCTCCCTTTTCCAGAAAATGGAAAACATGTGTTAATGACCAAGTAGTAAAGGTTAAATTCATATTTTGACAATTAAGTAAAGAAAAGAAAAACCATTGAAATCATAACCTGAATGGAGTATACAAAAGGGATCTTGTTAAAACAACCAACAAAGCCATTGCTAACTTGTCGGCTGAGCCAAGAATTTAATCAAGGGATGAAAGATCACCCCCCCACCCCCACAAAAAAAAAAAACCAAAAACCCAAAAAGAAAGACCAAAAAAAGACCCCAATGCTTTAAGAAGGCAAAGTGGTGCCACCCTAAAAAACCAACAATCATCCTAACTGGGCTGAAAACCCTTGAAAGAGCCCCAGTATTACACACAAACACGTTTGATGCAAGACCGAAGTACCGCAACCCTCCATAATCTCATGCCACCTCACAACAAAAGAAAAGCTAACCAACATTTTCCTGCTGCTTCACACCTGTAGGGCCAATTCAGAAAACTTTTACCTCCTTAGCCCATATTGCAGCTAGCCATGCGAAGTATATCATTCCAAGAAACAAGGGAATTCACGTTTGTTTAACACCTCATAATACAACTGCACCCTTCTCGCCTTCCATACCAAACAAACAGCATCATGTGATTATCTATGGATAATCTTACATGATAAATACATGGGCTACTCACAAAATACGCACGTGCATGCTTAGCACCTATATTGCATTTGATAAGTGAAATTATATAACATAGGATACTAAGAGATGTGCTTAATGCAAAGAATTTTTGTTGTCAATACAATGTTATTAATCAGAGAGAAACATTACATGATAAGAGAGATAAGCACATCAAATCAAACCAAAAAAAAGCCTTATGTTCCGATAAATTGGACCATCTATCATCGCTGGTCTAATACCAAACATTACATGATCACAAACGGAGTAACTACAAATCAATGTTCTATGTAAATGCTACTGGTTATGCCCATAATGTAGCATGTTATTCACACCGTAAAAGAATAAATCACTTAATGCACCCACAAGCTTCAACTTCTCTCTCCTTTAGTATTTATGTAAAAACTATACGATGGTCAATTAGGCTATATAATCGCCAGAGATCAGCATTCTAATAACTCCAATTTGAGACCTTTTCGGCAATAATCTCACAATATTAGAGGTTTTGAAAACGAGTGAAGTTGACAGCTTAGTTGAGGTGGTTGAGATGCTTGTGAAACAAAACTAGTCAGCCAGGCATGTCAATCTATCCCACATTGAAGATTTATATAACTTTGAAAAAAATTACATACAATAGTCTTGAGATTATTAATTGAACATAAAAGACTCTAAGTGCGATAAAGCCTTTTAAAGCGTCATATTTATGGCTTCAGGCCATTACATTATATCGACGTTGCCTTTTAAAAGCTACACACACATTATACATGGTTTGGGGTTTATGCATATTGACTCAAAAAATGAAGCTAAATTTGGCAAATGTGTTAAATGGAGTGAGTTGTTACAAGTGCTCTCCATCTGTGGTGATTGCGTTAAGTGGAGTAGGTTGTTACAATTTTGGTGTTATATCTATCAATATTAGTATTTAAGGAACATTCACTTTTAGGTCCTAGTACTTTGCCCCGAAAACAAATACACTCCCCAGCTTTAAAAACTTACACGTACTCCTAACTAAAGTGAAAACGTTAGTTTTTCCATTAGAAGTAACAAAGAGCGGGACTCGAGTGCAGAATAACAATACGACATTTTTTTCATAATTAAATCGAATTTCATATCCTTAAATTGAAGGATGCATTTACATATATATCTATATCTATACTACAATATAAATGCAACACCATACTTGATGTGAACTCAATAAGGAAGCTTTGTAATGAAATAAAATCATTGCATTGCTTTATGGCAAAAATCAAAGGTGGGGTTGGAGGTTGTGGGTAGGGTTGGAAGAGGGGCTGGATGGTGAAATTGAGGGTGAGGGAGAGATTCGATGGTGCAATGGGGTGGGGAGGGGAAGGGTGGTATGAGGGGTCAGGAGGGGAAGCAATGGTGGGAGAGGGGATCGGTTCTAGGTTGTGGAGAGAGAAAATGAACGGGTGTAAGAAAGAAGAAGAAGGTAATACGTTCACAGGTAAATTTGTCTTTCCATGCTTTCCATGAGCGCCATTTATATTTTCACTTCGGTTAAGAGTATAAAGGGTGCAAGTGTAGGTTTTCAAAGTTGAAGGGGGTCACGTTTTTTGGGGAAAAGTACAAGGGGTAAGTGACTTCCCCTTAGCATCCGATGGCTGTTTACCATTTAAGTTCAGCGACTCCTGAGAGTTCAGGGAACCTAGGTGGAAGGTAGTATCAGGCTAGGTACTCTTCCACAAAGGTCCAACATTCTCTCTCCTTTTTTCTTTATGGATAATTACAATTTACAAAAAACCCAACCCTGTATCCCTGGCACGGCTATAATCCATTTTCTGTCAAGTAGTCTCTTTGTTAATCACATAACAAAATGCTTCTCAGGTATTAACTTAGACAAACATTTTTCAGCAAAACTCATGTTTCCATCGCAACAGCAATTAAGTATTCAACAGGCAATATGACAGTCAACTCAATGATAATTAACTCATATACTCACTTCCAGACCAAGCAATCAATAGCAGCATTGTATTTAGCTCGACCTGATGTCACTTGGAAACTTGTTTTTGCTGTTTGTTTTGGTACGGGAATCTTAACGACGACTCCAAGCGCAAACGTCTTTGCACCAAAGACACTCTTCACCTGAAATTAAGCTTAATGAGAGAAATAATAAATGGTATTCAGCATTTAAAACATGGATGCTTTAAAATAAAGACAACAAACCTTAACATTTACTTCCATGCGTGTCCGACCAAGTTCCTTGATAGTTGGCAACACCCGGAATGGTAGATTTACACCCTCAGTAATACGATACCTGTGGATAGATCATAAATAATCATAAATGTGGGCATTAATTTTACATAAAATGATATGATATATACAGCAGAATAGGATCCTTCTTCAGGAACCACCAAGCAAGTAATATGCGCTCACATATTTTCAAAATGATGCCAAAAGGAAAACAGATATGGCAGTTGATAAGAAAGTAATTACATTTGTCACTGAAGAAAATGTTAATACAAAGCAACAAAAAAAAGGAGCCCAAAGAAGCCCTAAAAAAATACTAGTCGATGCATAGAACAACAGAAGTTTTGCAAGTCCTAGCAGATGTTTAATAAATGTAATTTGCAAATACATGACAATTGTTCGGTGTATTTCAACATTAGTTCATTAACAAGTATCCTAAATTAAATTCCAAAACCACATTCCACATAGAAGAATGTTGAGCGATGAAAAGCCAGCATGCCTTGAATATTGCAAATCCACCTAAAGAAACTAAAGTATCATTCATGGGTAGTCCAGATTCCACCTAGCGCCAGTGGTTCTGCATTTCCACTTTGATTCATGATTAAACACAAGACTTGAACACCATTCTGCACTAACCATAAGCTTAAATGTTTAAGATCAGTGACTCACTACCCTTCTCTGTATCATCCTTAACGAGTGCCCCATCCTTGCCCAACTTGCATGTACTGTAGATAGAGAAATTCAATAGCAGCAAACAATTCACAAAAAGACATGGCACTAAGATAAATTAAAAAAAGCCGGAGATTAACTGTTGGATTAAAATATGTTGGTGTTGCAATAACTTACTAAGAATGGCATGACCAATATCTATGCCAAACAACATTCAATTCTCACCTCGATGCTCACAACAGCTGGGAGAAGCTTTGATCGCTAATGTTTTATAAGAAAAGTAAACATTTATTGTAACGACTCAAGTGAACCACTGACCTAATAACTTAAATACAGAGTCTCTAACAATGCGGCCCAAAAAATTAAGCTCAAGTTACTAGTAGTAAGTAGCCCACAAGTTTCTTTACATACCAGATTTAATTTTTATCTCCCACCGATGTGGGATAAGGTATCACAATATCTCCCACTCAAGTATACGAACTCATGCCTTAGGTCTCAGGTCCGGGTGTGGGCTCTTGAATCGGTCCATCTATATATTATGCACGCTAACGGGCTGCTCTGTGTCCGCTTGGGTTGTTTACATTTACAACTCTTCCATATTTTAAAATTCATAGCCGCAAGCGGAAAGCTCATGCAAGAAACGTTACAATAATATCAAAAGTAGAAGAAAGTTTACAACAAAACAAAGAAAGTAAAAGAAAAGACATAATAACCTGATTTGCTATTGCTGATTCACAACATATTTTAGATATCAATAACCAAAAAAGTTCATTAACTGAAACAAACTGTAAGCTTACTTCATCAACTCAAATTCGCCATCTGGTGGCACGAAACTAACAGTCTTTTCTGAGTTAAACCTTGTAAGGTTTACACATTGATGGAAAGTAACATCATCGAGCTCAATAGTTTTCCCACTGCACGAGGTAGCATGGTCAAAGATTGGGTTACGACAAAGACATAAGAAACATGTCAAGCAGAGATCAAAATTAATAGCACATGCTCAGCCAAACCACTTACAATCAATATGGGCAAAAAAGATGTGATGCTCTATATAACACAGAAATAGCTATCATTAAAGAAGCAAACCTCTTGATTTCAAACTGCATTTTCTATAACAATAAAAATAATTGAGACATTTTCATCCAAGATTTGAACCAAAAAGCTCGAAATACTATGTCTAAGGAGATGATTGAAGACAATTTCTAACATAAGGTAAAAGAAAATATTAACAAACCCTTTCTACTGGCATGGTGCTTCCGGATGCTACAAGGCAATTTATTTAGACTTCAATACGCACTTTTGCAGCAAAGGAACGCTTATAAAATCTGGCGTATATTCCTTGGTGCATGTAAGAAAGCAAGCAAAGAACCAACTTGATACGGTTTGTGCATAGGGTCTTTAAGGCAGGAGTACGTGGGTCCAGATTTTAAATATTGGCTAATATGATAGGTAAAGGTTGATATGTATAAGGATTTTGGACCTCTGTTACAGATGTTCACCAATTTATTGGTTGATTGATAATGTGCAATATCGGCCAATATGTGATTGTGTCATTCTAGGACAACCCCCATCCCCCAATCAGTCTCATAGAACCTCAGGCTATGGACCCATGCATAATTGCATAACCCATTGAACACCAAACGAAAATGGATAAGAGACCATAGCTCCTATAATTTGATGAAAATGGCCACAACAGGCTGAAGATATAGAAATAAATGATGAAATAACCAAGTAGCGAGAAAAGAACATTGAACATCACAAACAGTTTACAAAAAAAACAAAGGTGTGCCTCAGCATACGTCTATAAGTTTCTTCAAATCAACTTGACAGGAATATTTGATAATTATACATGACATGACAAAATATACAATCCATGTTCAAAGGAACTTCAGCTGAGTTCCTACAGCCCTCCTACAACTTCCGTATAGGGAAAATGTTGCTCATCTCAAAAACAAATTTTAGAAATGTTAAGGACAAAACACAAGCCACATGTCATGAATAGTTTTCTACATGTTATGTGAACAAGATGAACTCGTGTTTGATTTCACAGTACGCAAAAACAAATTACTCATTCGACCAGAACCATTTAGGATAAAACCTGGAAAAAATGGCATACTACACAAATGCAGGAACTAATTAACTCCAAGTTGTGTACCGACAGCTGAGTACAGGAGGGGAGGATGAAAAAACGTATGAGTTCAGAAGTTACCTCTTGGTAGGACGTGATTTAAGTTGCGACTCTTTCTCAAGGCCAATTTTATCATTTAATCCCAACTTCAAATCAGGCATTCCAGAAAGAAAGCACTTCATCAGAATTTTCCCAGTTACATCACAACGCAAAACACTGCCTATAATCGCCAAATGTTAATGAACAACCAAAGTAGGAATACATCAACCAAAACACCAGCATAAAACCATTCATACCTTTTGACGACATAAGAAGATTGACACTTTCCACAATATCCAGAAATACCTGTAATGAAATGAGAGTTATAGCCCGCGGGATGGCCATATCACATTGTTGCATTATCACCGGAAATAGGGAGAAAAACAAAATTACCTCATTCTTTTTATAAACAAGACCCTCTCTACGCCATCCAACTGCACCTGTAACTTGTAAAGTTGCATTAGGGACTGGTTTATCTGCAGGCTAATTTTTTTCCAAACAGCATCAACAAGTCAGAAGAATCTTCTATATAATATTCACCAAAAAGAAGACAAGATGTTACATTTTTCACACACACAACATAATTTCGATGTTAGTAACAAACAAGTATCTAAGATTGATACTGGATAATGACACAATTTAATCACTTTTGCTAAACCTGAATACTAATAACACAACTAACCTTGGATGAGAACGGTGAGCGTACTCCTTCTTGAGTGATGTAAAGCTTCAGAATTTCTGGAGAAAGATTTTGGGGATAACCAAAGTCCATGATCTCTGCAATTTTGAAAAGAAAGCATCAAGGACTAATGCACATAAATAGTGACTGCGATTCTGCACAAGAAAATTTGTTTAGCCGTGTACTTGTCCTGGTAACAAGAAAAGCCCATCTAGTACACACAGAGCATTTCACAAATCCAAAAATCAGATTGTTCAGTTCAAAAAGTTAAAGAGTGTAGATAACAGAAAAAGTGCAAGCATCAGATATGCATAACAAGCAGGAGATAAATCAATGATAGAAGACAATGAACAAAATAATGATGTGTGTGTATATGCATTTGGGCATGCAGACATGCATATGACTATAGTGAATCCAACGAAACTAAAATGTATCTTAATTAGAATATGCAGGAGAGCAGGATGATAAAGGGTCAGGATCCATACAAAAACATATGATGATTCACAAAGAAAAGATAGATGCTTGATTTGAAGATTCTGTGTCTCCAAAGCAGGGTGATGCTTATGATGGAAGGACTGCTTCCACACACATTGCCTATTAAGACCTAAATAATATAGATTAGTTCATCATTATAGTTCATTAATATATGCTGCTGCTTTGAAATTGCCTTTTCCACACAGTGCATTTGTGAACTACCAATACACGCTCTAATTTTGACAATGCAGTAGTCGAATGAAACAAGCCAAATCACGAGCCACTTTTTGCGCCATATTCGAACAAAGGAACTCCAGAGAGGAGAGGATAGAAGTTAAAGATTGCCAATCCATACTCTTGAGAACCTGCTAACCCAACTTTGTAAGTCGCTTTGGGTCCTAAATAGTGGGAGGTGGTCATTTAAGAAACCCAAACCTTGTTTCTGAATAATATTTAAGTTGCTAGTGTGGACAACCAAAAATTAATTCACTCGTGCGCATGCACACTGCAAGTCAAAATCAAAATTGATGAATGATGACCTTTTATTAATTAACTACTTCTCTCGTCAATCATTTATTTTTTACACTTGTCCTTGACTAGAACTACCGATAGTAGATGGATCATATTATGTGGAAAACTTTCTTGTTAGTTGCTAGTTACGTAGTCTCCATGGAAAGATAATTAGGACAAATTGTGAGTAGTCAGAATTGCAGATGTGTTAATCAAGAGTCTTCCATAATTCAGGGGCTCAAGTCTTTTTTCTCCTGTCAGTGTTCCGTGCATTCAAACACTTCTTTTACAATTCCAAGTTAACTTCTAAAGCATACACAACTACTGCAAAAAGGCATGCAATAAGATGAGTGCATGCATAAAATACAACATGGTAACAGCATGGATGACAGAACTCTATTCAAGTAATATTCTAAATGATGGGAAAGTGCTATCAATTGCAACTTAAAATTAGCTCAAAACTGGATATTCTTAAAATGGCATACCATCCAACAGCTCATAAATCAAAACAAAATTATTGCGAATAGCATCTTCATCAAAAGCCCCACCAAAATATGATTTGAACAGTGCAACAGCCTGCATAAAAACAAATTGAATAATTATCAATTAGTAACTGAGATAAAATAATATCCTATAGTGATTAAAGGGTAGTCAAGGCAAATCATTTGTAATTAAGAAAATAAAGATAATGAACTTCAGAGGGGGAAAAATACTACAAATTACACCCCTTGGCCTTTCCCAACATATAAAACGGCAGAGCTCTTGCTGCACATAACTAATAATTGTTAGGATGATAGTGTGCGTAAGGATAATGAACTTTAGAGGGGAAACAATACTACAAATTACACCCCTTCGCCTTTCCCAACTTATAATGCAGTTTGGCTAGGTCTTAGGTTCATATCCTCACCAAACAAATTAGAAGAGATGAATGTGTACAAAAAATAAGAATCCAATTCATCATATTGGTGTCCTAGAATAAACAATAATATAGAGGCCCATGGAAGCACAAAGATTCTTCCTCATTGATAAAGATCTGGATTCCAAACTCAAGTTAAACAAAGCTAAATACATCGATCTAAAGCATCCAGCCGCAACAAGAAAGCAAGAAAATGATACCAAAAAGCATACGCAATAAGAAAATGGTGACTACCTCAACAACAAACTTGAATGCACATGCTACATTAGCATTGCTGCTGACAACAATCACAATATAGACATTGCTAATTCTCATGTAAAAGAAAGAGCAGCCTCCAATCTGCCGCACAGGACATGTACCAAGTTCTTTCGTTTGCATTATATGCATTCGAAAGGCATCCACCATATTTCCCCTGAAAGAATGGTTAGAGTCAATAAACAAAACATTAAAAATTACACAACGTCAAGCCATAAAGTGAAAGGCTATAAAATATAGCATGTAGCTATCAGAGTATCAAGACAAGAGAATTAGTAAAATTAACTCAACGTGATGACAAGGTGAATAACAAGTAACAACTAACGACTAGACACAATGAAACACAAGATATAATTTTGCCTTTTTGCGACCAGATGCTGAGATGTATGTATTATTGCCTTGAACATAAACAACACAGCCGCTTTGGCTTGATATTGACCCCGTTGAGCCAAAATCATTGCTCTGCTACTAAGAGGATTTACTCTTCTCCAGGAAGGTTTTGGATTTTGTAGACAAAAAGAAGTTCTAAAATAATGAATAGTCTTGGGGGTATTCTTTTCTTTAGCATGCATGATACAATCTGCAGACATGGTCGATGCTCTTTTTGTGTGTGTTTTGGACAATCAGAAAGTTTACTTATCAAAATAAAATAAGCTTATGGAGGATAGCATTCTTTGCTATCAGAAAAATATTAAAGGTTATCCATTTAAAATAGAAAATAAATGAAAAATAGTTACATATAAACACGTATTCCACATATATAGTTGTTGGAGATACAAGTGATTGTTTTCAATAATTACACCTTCCACGCTTTATGCCCATGCGTACTTCAAAAAAATTGTTGTACCCATACCGAGTAAATATTGGGTACTGATATTTTACATAGTACTTCTGCATGTGTAGTGGGTATGCGAAACACGCGTCCACGATTTTCTCTTAGCTTTTACCCTATCCAATAGACCCCCGTATATACTCAAGTCGTACTCCACCAGATATAGTACTTACTTTTACACAAAGATAAATTTAGCCTCATAAGGTTTATTTCTATACCCAGTATGCTTTTAAAATTAAGCTTTGGTTTGTAGGTTCTTTAACATAACGACATCTAAATTTGTTTTATATCTCATTTTTTGTATTAAAATGTGACCTGAAGGTTGGATCCTCAATCAATTATTTTTAGATTTTAGTTTTCTAATTATTACACTAAATGCTTTACTGCAAAATTTCAAAATGCATTTTCTAAAAGCTTACCCCAGCCGTACATGTACCCTACTTTTTAGGTTTTCCAACGGTAACGTGCTCTTTTCATACCAATACCCACACTCGTGCCCATGCACGTGCTTCATAGGCTCCACGTTATGTTGAACTGGTCAGTGGGTTCCATCTTATCACTTTGAATTTCTGCTACTTGTTCAACCACTGTTAAAACTACCCACAATCATGTTCAACATGGTAGTTCACAGTAAAATGCGTTGCCTCTGTATCTCACCATTACCCCATGAACTTCAACCGAACACCATCGACCCAATACAGGCTCCAGATTACTATGAGACTTAGCCCGAGATCTTTCCACTGGACTCTTAAATCTGTTGCAAGGCCTGTTCAAACAGGCAGCCTATCAAATTACTGTGAGGCCGGTTCAACTTGCTGCGTGCCTTAACTCTTGGGTATAAAGACTCTGGTGAGGTAAGAACCTCTCCATTCCATCTAAAGTGGCATCTCTTTTATGACTAGTAAATAATAACCTACAAAGCTAGGGTTGTCAGCTTTGGTACGAACACCCCTTTAGAGATGGGGGAACCTTACACTTTCAATCATATAACCCAAAAATAGATTCTGCTTTCCCAACAGTTATTCAGAAACATCTACATTTCCCAAAAATCTCAAATTAACCAATCGCAGCAGGAGAACTATACAGTTTTCTCGAATTACTCAGTTCTTTATATGTCATTCTGAATAGTAAAAACATCACATCCGAAATCATACAATTTCAGCAAATAAATCTATAATGGCGCGAACAGATACCAACTATGAACTAAACACATATATGCATAAACTCACATATACATGTATATATAAAGAGAGAGAAAGGGGGGGTGGGGGGGTTGGAACTGACCCAACGTCGTCACGGTAGAGGCGATTGATCAGGACATCGCCGCGGAGATTCAAGAAGTATACGGCGGAAGCAGCGACCGGCATATCTCCGATCCAGTGGTTCCAATTTCAGAGCACAATTAGATACAGAGATATCCAAAGACAGATCAAGAACGAATAAGGTCAGATCAGATCGAGAACGGAACTGGTTCGATCTCGGGCTTCCCTTTCCAGATTCCACGGGTGTTACGTTCGCTTTGCGGTATCTATTCAAAGCCTCGCAAATCGTTCTTGTGTTCAAATTTTCGGTTTTAGGTTGGGGATCTATAAATGCGAAAGAAAATGCGAAATGGGAAGGAGAAGAAGACTTTCCAGTCGTAAATTTTGATCTTTCCCTCAGCACGGGATGTCCGCGGCACGTGCGTATCGTCTGAAACCCGTCTTGTTCGTTTGGGGAGGTTACATGTAATTTTTAAACGTTTAGGGCCTCTGTGTATACTTTTTTCGGATTTTAATGAGGAAAAAATTGATTCTAAATAAACAACAAATATATCGAACACACAGTTTCTAAGTACATCTACTCTTAAATCTCAATTTTTCATATATTTAGTTTAGGAGTATGCTAATTACCGCTCGTTAGACGGTAAATAATTGATAAATTTTTTTTATAAATATGGGTGTAGTGTATTAATATTTATAAAAGTAATAAATTTTACTTCTACAAATATATTAATGTTTTAAAAATTTATCTCTATTGCTTGATTATTCACCACTTAGTAGACGATAATTAGTATAATCCTTTATTTTATACACTTTTTTTTAATACTAAACATACTCTCATTCATATTCTTCGTAATCTAACCCTACCCACACATATTTATTAGCTATCACAAACGCCAACTCTATTCTCTTTTATCTCCT
>JAULJZ010000022.1:6664921-6679724 GCA_032270985.1 Heliamphora pulchella | reverse complement strand
TATATATATATATATATATATTAATCGCATGGAAAATTCTGTACCAATCACATAAATTGACCCACACACTCACAAACTACAGTATTGAAGCTAATCTTTTCAAGGCTAAGCAAAGTCTTGAAATCAGATGCATTCAAGATCTTCATTTGGAAAACCGCAAAAGTCTAGCTTGAAATGAAGTTCATCTGGCTGACTACTGGATCCAATGCAGCTACAGTTAAAAGTGCTACATGGCATCCATGAGAAAGGGAAGAGTTAGGGAGTCGATTCTTAACATCTTTGAGAAGTTGTTTTGTGGCGGGCTAGAGTAAGAAAAGAATGGTATTTCTCAATTTTATTAGGTAATAAATCCATAAATGGTTCAGCCTCCTAAATATTTATTGCAAAGCTTTGGAGAATCACATTCAACTCTCCTGTGCCACCAAATGCCAAGTAGGTGAAGAAGTTTCGAACATCAATCGTAATATGTCATATTATTATCTCCGACCCTGCTGGAGAGAAACTGAGAAAGACAAAAGCAGAGTGGGTCCAGGAATTTAAACCGAGTTGTGAGATGCTTTGTTAACTGCAGAGTGGCAACCATGTCAATAGTAAAGATTTCAATGGATCCACAAATGACGGTACTTATGTTTTGGTTTCACACATAGTTTTAAATAGTGGTAGCGGTGGCCAAACGGTAACGGTGGCGGTGACACGATTTCAGAGCATAATAGCTATAGCGTAATGATAGCGGTAACAGAAGTCGTGAATTTTTTTCTTTTTTGCACAACTCACTAAAATTTAGCTGATACGCGTGTTTTCAGTCCACAATCATATTTATTAGAGTTTAAACTAATTTTGGTGAAATTTGCTCACTTTCTAGACAATTTAAAAAGTAGTTAAAATTTGAATTGAATACTCTAAGAATTAGTGTTTTGTTTTTTTGCCAAATAGGTTATGTAGGCTTTTTGGCGTTTTTAGCCAAAAGGCCAAACCAAGGGTTGCCAATCAAGGAATAAGCTCTAAAATGGTACTTTAACCAAAATACTGATCAGCCCTCTATAGAGAACCAAAGATGGACTTCATTCAGCCCTATATTGAGATCATGTGAAGCCTTTACTGCTACTATATGTACAATAAACACCTAAAGTTTGTTCATCTTTACACCCAAGCAAATGCTAATCGGTCTCAGACTCCAAAAGGCCAGAGATATTTTATAAGTAAACCAAGAATTTTCATCAATGCAGTTAATACTTGCAATTAGTTTTCTGAATTATCCACAGTTTAAGATTAGAGTAAGAATTAATGCTGACTGACTATATTTGCAGCGTAGAAATTTTGGGCAAACTATTTTTTTGGCGGGATAAGTACAGCAACCTAAATTTTTGCCAATCCAAAAAAGTGTTTGGACTATAAATATGATCTTCAATTGGCGAGTGTCCTTTCAAAAATTTAGGAACTTGTCAGGTCGTCAAGTTGCCACTCTTTGCCAAGTCGCCAAGTCGCCAAGTCTATCATTAGATGTCAATGAATTAACTCCAAGAAAACACTTCAGATCTCCTGCTTGTGTCCTGAAGTATTTTCCATTTTGTTTAAATTGTTTCTTCTTTAAAATAGATTTTGATGGCATGAGATTTCTTTTGTAAAAGAAATCAGAACCCATATTTATTAGGGTCAAGCTCCCCTCAAAGACTAACAGACCTCAAGATCTCTCGAGACTTTATTTTGTGGATTTGAAATGGGCTCACAACAAGGATCCAAACCGTTCATCTCGTAAGGTTCACAGAGAACATCATCTCAGCAAAACTGCAGCTTGATCGAATAACAATAGGTACACGAATAAATAGCGTATTTTGTTTTACAAAATGAACAGCTTTGGTTTAAAATGGATTGTTTATATTTAAAGTGTAGATGTTGTAAAACAAAATTCGTTTATGTATTATCCCATAAGGCTGAGTTTTTAAATAGACGATCTTTATTTCGAGATGAACGGTTGAGATCATTGTTGTCCACTCAAGACCCATTAAAAACTTGAGTATTTGTGGGTATTGAGGAGCTCAACCCTATTTTTCTGAACCCTAACCAATTAACATTGGAAGAACTAATACTGTTCACATTCTAGGCAACTACGGTCTACGAACATACATTGTCTTGAAAAAGTTTACTTAGAATTTCCATACAATCATCAATTTTTCAAGAAAAAACAGCACCATAGTTCACAGAATCATAGCGAGAAGACAAGAAATAATATAAATGGATAGAAAATAAAAGAGATCCACCTGAACACCACCGTCGCCGACACTACAGGGAACGAGAACCGAGACCGGCTGAGGCCTCTCGACGGCCACTTGAACAGGCACACTAAACCCCTTACGAGGAATATTATTAGGTTCCATTCCATTCAAGTCAACATCAGCATCGTCCTCCCCGTCGTCCTTCACTTCGAGTGCTTTATCCTTCATAAACCCTAGAAACCCTGCGATCCTCCGTAGAAACCTCATTCCTTTGCCAGTTTATTACATCTATTCAGATATCAGTAAGAATTGTGGGTACTCGAAGCAGCTTTTACGATCACCGCCTCCGGCGACTTCACAGTTCTAGAAAGTTCGACATATCAGTGAGGGGTGTTAGTGGAAATATAAATACATTTTGGTACACCTACAAAAATGTGTTTTTGATGTATGGCTTAATTTAACATTAATTTAGCCGGCTTAAGTTTTTTAAACTAATAGTCATAGAAATAAACATTAATTATATTTTTATTATATATTTTTGTAATATGTTTTTATGTTTATTTATTTATAAAATAGAAAGACAATAAATAAACATAATAACAATCTTATCTTATAATGGGATATTTTATTGTGTATATATTGAACAAATATAATTAAAATATTATCAAATAAGATTAAAAAATAAAAAATAGAAACTTAGATAAATCCAAAAAATAAAAATAAACAAATAAGATCAAAAAATAAAAATAAACAAGGTAAAATTGCATAACATGAGAGATGAAAAAATTTAAAAAGTTACCAATAAAGTTATAAAGTAAACAGTTGATATTAGAAATTGATCTTAATTAATTTAAGTAAAAATGGAACAAAATATGTAAATAAAGTAAAAGTAAAATTTGAATAAGTTAACATTTTAGAATAAAAAATAAAAATAAAATTTTTTTTAATAACTATCACACAAATGAAAAATTATTCAATGCCAGAGCCTGTAATGCTCGAATATAATTTGGACCACACAAATGTGTGGTCCAAATTACATTGGACAATGAAAGCTCCTGTATTGAATAATTTTTCCTCAAAAACACTTAATTTTAAAAAATACAAATAAAATATAAAAAATATTTTTTTCCCAATATCATAAAACATTAATTAAAAATACAAAAAAAAAAGCTAAAAATATTACAAAAATAAAATTAAAAGGTAAAATTATCACTTAATTTAATATCTCCCTCTTCTAATTTTTTTCCCCTATTCCACCTTTTGTTTTATCTACACTTGTTTTATGCCCAAAAAAAATTAATATTTAATCTATGTTTGGATTAATTTTTTTGAAATTTTTGTTGGTTTAAAAATCTTTAAAAAAGTCTTTATTGGTTTCAGGTGATTTTTTTTATATATTTATACTTTAATTTTTTTATAAAAAAAATTAATCCAAATATAAGCTTAATCCTTTTAACTAATATGAAAATAAAAAATATAAAAATATATATAATATAAATATTGATCGAATTATTAACCCAATCCAAACTTTATAATCCTTAAAACAAACACGGAGAAAGATTAATGCAAATGATCCCCGCCCCTGCTTAGCAAAATGAAGAGGAACCTAACCCGTCCAAGTTGGAGAGTAACCTAAATCCGACTTTCCGTTATCGTCTTGTGCCGCCAATCACAAGTTGCATACCCACCTGCTGAGTGCTGAGACGGACACAAACCTCCATGGATCTCCAAGCTTCGTGTACTATCTTTGCTCCAATTTCCCGGCGGTCTTCTTCGCCGAACGCCAGTTATTCCCCCTCCAATTCGCTCAAATGCCGCCATAGAACAACGTCGTCGGAGCTTCAAAAGCCGGTGGAAGTATCCGGCCGTACCGGTGGCTATTCGCCGTCGGTCCCAATCCATAAAATCACTGTTCACGATCGAAAACTTGGACTTGTTCACGAGTTCTTCGTTCCCGAGGTCAATTTTCATGGAATACACACTTGTGTATATCTGAGTAAGTGTTTATGTATGTGTTGTTTCTGAGTTCTGTTGATCAATTCGCGCGCAGGACCAGTATATACTGCATACTGCCGAGTCTCAGAATATATCGCTCCCGTTCGCTTGCAGGCACGGTATTCTTCGCAAATTTCAACACTTCTTTTGCGATATTCCCTAATTTTCTTCTTCATTATGTTTCTTTTCTCAAACTGTGTCAATACAAAATTTGTTATTGGAGATCTTTAGACTTTAGTTTGTTTGTATTTCTTTCTTCTTCTCCTTTTTTTTTTGTTTTGCAATGCATGCCAGTGGGCAGAGTTAATGAGACTGGAATTGTGTGAGGAACTTAAGCACCACGTCATAGCTAGCATTGGAAGTAATCTCAGAGAAGTTTTAGTGAATAGTGATATAATTTTCATACAGGTCATACTAACCATCCACTGGATGGTGGATAATAGGGTAATGGAGAACAAAAAAAAAACACTAATATTCATACATTTTTTGAGGTGGGCCAACCAAGTTCACCAATATCAATAAACTTTGCCCAAATATCTATAAACTTTTTATATTATTCATCACCGAAAGGGTTGTGGTTAGTATTTACCGTTCTATAATTCATTTACTATTTTTTGTTTGTTTGTTTGGACATTGGATTGGTTTTGACCAGATCAATTCCCCATGGTTGGTCTTTCTTTGATTAAGGGCCAAGTTAAAGTAAAAGTAGGGGATATTCTATATGGTTAGTGTAACCAACATGTTGACGTGGAAGAAATGCAATTATGTTAGTGTAATAGCCTCTCCATTGCCGAATGGTGCAATAGGAAGATCGAGATTGCACTTGAACTTCTTGAAGGGTGCAGAAGCCCAGAAGGTTGTTTTGAAAAATTGATATTCCTTAACCCTATTCCGTGTCAGTTGTGTGGGCTGATTTTGGGAATTCATGGTAGAATTTTAAGTATGTTATGTTAATTATTTCAGTTTATGATGTGTGTCAAATGATTAAAAAGGTGGCTGATTCCACTAACAACTCGTGTAGAGCAAGGAAGTAGTCGCTTCACAAGTTCAAATCTTAATCTTCGGTACCTGTTTACCAAAAACAAATTAATCTCCTTTGAAAGAGGAAATTCTTCCTAATATCAAGCGATTGCTTTGGGTCTTATTCCATGTTTTAAGATTTCGCTAGAAAAACTACAGAAGATGCGATGACAAGCAATAAAAATAATTTTTTATTACTTGGATGAAGAACTTATTACAATAACTACGAACTACTCTTATGAATTGGAATGAAAATTACAAGAAAAGCAAATAAAAAATAAAAGAAAAAACAAGGGATTTGTTAGATTGTGTAAGTGTGTTTTTAATAATTACAAATCCACATATTTATAAAGAACTCCATAAATAACTACTTCTAATTTCTAATAACTTTTCACAACTCCACTACATATGAAATGCTTCCTACGACGTCAAGTCTCATCCGTAAGTTTCATTAACCGCTACTATTTTTCTTGATTGTCACTTATCATTTTCAAGAATAATCTATATGGGTATTTTAGATGTATATATTATTTTCAATTAAGCCTTTATAAAATGGACGCTCTCAGGGTACTCTTGACATGCGCGCTTGACATATGTAAGAAAGGTCAGGCTCAGTAGTCACGCAAGCTTTGCGTTTTTTTTTTGGTCGAATCAAACTGGTCGTCCCATTCAGCCATTTAAATTGCTTATGTTAAAAAATCCTCCGTCGAGCCTGTCGAATATGTAAATGGCTTTTGTCAAAACGTCAAAACTTCCTCAATAGGCGAGCTTAGACAGAAATTATTATTATTATTATTTTTTTATCGAATCAAGTCCATGTCATCTTCTTCTGCAACCAAACAGAGCTCCTAGATTGTCCCATTCTAAAGCCATTTAAATAGCTTATGCCAAAAATCCCTCGATAGACGAGCCTACACAGAAGTTATGCTTTTTTTATTTTTTTAATTTGCTTGACAGGTTGTGTCGAGTAGCTGCTCAACAGATTTTTTTTCTCTTACTCTATCGATGTTTGCCTTTTTTATAATGTTTGCCTTTTAGCCACTGTTAAGGGCAAAGGCCACATTCACAGCTTCATCTTCTTTCGATTTTTTTTTAAATTTTTTTTATAATTTTATTTGGGAACAAGTTGGAATAATTGTAACTTCGACATGAAATTTTTCCATTAAAAATATCGACAAAGATTTTTCTTCTTTCTCTTTATTTCCATCGATTTGTAAAGATGAAAAATTCTTCTTTCAAATATAATCAATTTTTTTTTTTCTTTTGCCACTATTTTTTGGCGTTGTATTTTGACAAAATAAAATGAAGTTGCGCCTCGGTCCTTCGAAGGCCTAGATCATATATATCTTAAACACTTTTGATTTTTTCTTCCCTATTGACCATTATTTGTTGGCCAACTACGAGAGAAATTTTTACAAATTGTTAAACTTGTAGTATAAGTTGTTCAATCCTACGAGATTCAACCTGTGGTTTAGATTGTTCAATCCTACAAGAATCAACTTGTGGTTTATGTTGTTCAATATTGTAAGAATCAACCTGTGATTTAGGTTATTCAATTCTATAAGAATCAACCTGTGGATTAGGTTGTTCAATCCTATAAAAATTAACATGTGATTTAGGTTTTCCAACCCTATAAAGACTAATTGGTAGTGGGGGATATTATACCTCGTAAAGAGGATTATAATATACTGGTAATGAAGAATGATATACATCGTAATGAGGATTATAATAAACTGGTGACGAAGAATGATTCACCTCATAAAAAGGATAATAACATACCTATTGTTGGTAGTCCGTTGTGGGGACTACTGATGCATATGTTGCTCCATATTCATGGCCATTCATGGCTCTTCGTACTGCTGCCCTCATCTCCATTTTTTCTGACTTAATACGATGTCTCACTGGGCGTGCTAAAACTTGTTTACCAAAAACAAATTAATCTCCTTCAAAAGTGAAAATTCTTCCAAGTATCAAGCGAGTGCTCTGGGTCCTATGCCGTGTTTCAGGACTTTGCCAAAAAAACTACAGAAGATGCGATGATAAGTAATAAAAACGAATTTTTATTATTTTGATGTAGAACCGATTACAATAACTACGAACTACTGATATGAACTAAAATGAAAATTACAGGAAAAGTAAATAAAAGATAAAAGAAAAAACAAGCAGTTTATCAGATTGTGTTAGTGTGTTTTTAATAATTACAAGTCCACATAATTATAAAGAACTCCATAAATAACTATTCCTAACTTCTAATAATTTTTCACAACTCCACTACATATGAAATGCTTTCCATGACGTCAAGTGTCATTCGTAACTTCCATTAACCACTGCTCTCCTTCTTGGTTACCACTTGTCATTTTCAAGAATAATCTATATGGGTATTTTAGATGTATATATTATTTTCAATCAAGCCTTTATAAAATATAGTAGGCTATTAAATAAAAAATAATATTCTCGACAGAAAATTGTTAATTATGGTGTAAACAGTACTGCTTTCATTCAGCCTCTTGCCTGTTGTAATCAGAATTGTATTTCATCTTCAATTACAAAGATTATTGCTTCTGTAACTTGTTCAAGCCTTTTGGCTCCAAATTCTGCTTCTATTTTTTCTCCAGACTATAGAGACCATTATTTTGCAATTTAGTAAAAAACTGTTGCCAGAATCTTAGCACTTTTGCTAAGGAATTGAACACTAATTATTTCTCTTTTCATGTTTCAGGTTGTTGCACTAGCTGTGCTGTTCGTGTAAAGTCTGGAAGTATTAGACAGCCTGAAGCATTAGGGATATCTGCAGAATTGAAATCTAAGGCATGTGTGATCCAGCTTCTGGTTTGTGATTGTATTTTTCGCTTGTATTTTTTGCTAGGAAACTGCGAGTCAGAGGCGAGTTTGGATCCTTGTCCATTGTTCTAATGTTGCATTCTCAGAATTATCTTTGTAGTCCAGTTTTGTGTGTACGTGAACCATAGATTGACTCTTGTTGGAAAAGGGCATAAATCCTAAGTATTCATGTTAATTATTAATTCCTATATATTGAATATTGTCCAGTTGGACAATTCCTGCAATTTTCATGTTAAGTTGGAGCTATTGGAAAGCTGTGGTCTAGTCATTGGTGCTTTCATTTTTCATGAACTAAGAAAGCATGTTAATACATTTGAAATGGTACTTGCATAAATGCTTGAGGATATCATTAATTTAAGACTGCCAATGTGCTTTTCCAGTGGATACACAAAGGTGGTAGTTTTTTTTTTTGTTGCTGTCTAATGTTCATCTTCTTATTTTGACCAGAAGTTCAAGTACCTTCATCCTCTCCCTCATCTCTCCTGCGCCCAATTTTCCCCTAGCCTGAAAGAACAGAAAAACCCATGAAAAGTGCCTTCTAATTGGTTTTGAGCGTTGCTACATTTGGCATGTTGTGCATCTCTAATTAAACAATTTGTTCCAGCCAAAAAAAATAAGAAAATTATGTAAAAGGTTACATAGGGGAATCTGTGTTTTTATGTAGTGGTTTGAAAATTGATTGCAAATTCACATCTGTTTGATCTGCAATGCAGGGCTATGCACTTCTTTGTGTGGGGTTCCCAGCATCTGATGTTGAAGTTGAAACACAAGATGAGGACGAGGTAATGTAGACAAATGACTATAACACTTTCAGAAAACTCAGCAGTGCATCTGAACTCCCAAAAAAGAGCTAAATCACTCCGTTAAATTTTAGATAGCGTGCAATGGATTATGATGTGACCTTTGGAAATTAAATGAATGCAACTCATTTTCATGCCTGGAGGATTAGTTTTTTTGGGGTTCAATGAGAGGCAGTGGTTTCAGTTTGTTGTTAATATCCAAAGTAATCTATTTTTCTGTAGAGTCAATGTTACCTTTCCATGATAAATGTTGTGATAAAATTCTAACCCTAATAAATGGATAAAATTCTCTCTGTTTTACCCTGTTTTACTCTCTGATACTCATGATAATTTGATTGAGCCAAGAAATGCCATTCACAGCATATTAGTTTGGAGGTATGTCTAAGAAACAGGAAAAAGAGAAGGATAGTTTCTGTTGTTTTTGATATGGCTCAGCATGGGTGATTATGGTATCAAATCTTTCTCACAGTATTGCATCATAACAGATGGATAAGATGCTCTTGATGTTGTTTAGTCCGGAAGTATGTTGCCCCCACCGCAGCCGCGCGATGTGGGTGGTGGGTTATTGTTTTAGTATTTCATTCGGCACTTAACTACATCTTATAGTAAACTGCAATTTTTTCTGTTATCTGGATCATGGACTCTTGCGCTATTGGCTTGTTCAGGTGTATTGGCTTCAATTTGGAAGATATTTTGCCAGAGGTCCTATAGTAAGTCTGTATACCTAAATACTTTTTGAAGTAGAGCTCTTTGTACCAAACTATAATAACATTGTATAGAAAGATAGTGGAATTAACACGGAACTACTTCTGTTTATCTTACTTAACAATGTGCTCTTGCTGCAGGAAAGGGACGACTATGCATTGGAGTTAGCTATGGGTGATGAATAAGCAGTGTTAGATACTGAGTTAGAAGTGATGATTATGAGCAAAATCTGAAGATGTATAATTTCTCCCCTGCCCTTTCTTGATCCTTTGTTCTATCTTTTCATTCACTCCTTTTGCCTCCATTTATCCCATCAAGTATACAATAATTAATCTGAGCAGACATTCCATGTAATCAATGGCTGCCCCATGGAACTAAATGTTGTTTTTCCAGGAGATATCAAAGCAGTTTTTTTTTTTTTGTTTTTGGGTGCTATTATATTGATTTTGTTTCCTGGTAGGTATTTTTAGGAAAGTGGACTATAAAGTTCCTCATCTAACCTTTACTTGGTTATTTTGGAACACTGTAATGTGGCAGCTTCAAGAGAGGGAAACTCCAAAATGGTGTTCCCCTTTTATGTAATTATATAAGATGAAAATTTAAATTTACTTATGAGCATTTAGTATTAACTAGGTGACCAATATTGACAAGATTAGACCATCCTTACAAAAGAAAAGAAAATACAATAATATCACCTTGCTTAGCTTGTTCTACAGGTCAAAGGTCTTCTGATGGGGCCAATTTCTTAAACTGTGGTCTCCCCTACGGTTTTGGAGGCAGCTGAAGAAAAGGATGGAAGTTTGGAACCAAACACCAATTTGAGGTTTAATGTGGGGGGAGAGTCCTCATATTCATTTATCTTGTTTCTTTTAGTTGCCAAATAGGCTGTGTTTCTTCTTGTAAAATTTTTGTTGATGTAATTCTACACTTTCTTTCCTTCCACAAGATATTTAAGAAGTTCCATTTGTGTATAATGAATAAATGCAAGGATATGAGTTGTTTAGCATCAATTCTCTAGTTTTTGGTCAATGTATTGTTGGTGCTCTAACAAAACATCCTGATATAAATCAAACTGATGAGATTTCTAATCGGAACAAATTATGCTAAAGTGTACAGAACTTTATTCAGTGACACACCAAAACAGTCGGTATTCAGTAAGGGAACCAAAACCCGCTAACATAAAATTGTACGAGGAACAATGTGTATGAGGGAGAGAGATGATTGATGATGTTGTTTCCTAGGGAAGAACAAGACTCGTGAGAATGGCAAACCAGTTCCATTAAACACATGAACAAACTTTTCCGAAGACTTCAGACGGTATTTGAGAGAAACTGGAATCCATTCTCTTTAAGATTGTCCAGCTATCTGGGACATTAAAACATGAGAAACCAAAGCCCTGACTGTGATTTGGTATTGAGGCTGTGAAAATGTTTCAAGTTGGCTGAAAACTTTAACCAAAAAACACGTCATTTGAAAAGAAGTGCTTTATGTATTGCCTCAAAAATTCACATATATCACTTATTCGTGACAGAAACACTGATATAACATGGGTCTTTTTCCCAGAGGAGTTTATCATAACTTTCTGAAAGGCAGGGTTTTTCTTCTGGTCGTAAGGTGTGTATTGTCAATCATTCCTATTGCTCTGAAAATGAAATGGTAACCTTTAAGAAAAAAGGACATTTTCAGTAAATCATTCGCACATTGACATTGCAGTGCCTTCTCATGAAAAATAATGAAATACACTTGAAGAGGTTTTTTTTTCCATTGTTATTTTGCTAGGATGAGGAAAGATGCTGTAGCCTACATTTATAACATGAGATGTTCCTACACAGAGCTGAGTGGCAACTTTTTTTCTGTGTCGTTAATTCCAAGCAGTCCTTGTTATCCCTGGTTAAATGGCTAGAATTGCTAGATATTGTTCCTCCTTTTTCTTTTTCTTTTGGTCCAACCCGGCTGAGTTTACTTCTCTAGCAGCTTGCATCTTGATTGAAGCAACAGAATTATAGATGTCTAGTTTAGAGACATGGTTGTTTATCTGGCCATAGAATTCTTCCTCAAATAAAAAACCAAGTAGTGGGCACAATATATTAATGAGGATAGAAAAACGTGAAGATGTCCAGAATGGCATTGTTTCATTGGAAGATCTCCACAACTCAGAGCCATCTTAAAGGTAACTGGAGATTCATCAAGACTCTGAAGGTAATATTTAGATTGCTATTTCAAGTGGTTAGTTTCGTTTTTATAATCCATGGTGTTGAAGTTTTGATTCTGTTGAAGGGAATGGATGAGTACTTCAATGAGAATGAGAGTAGAATTTTTTGGTGTTGGAGCAGGGTTTCAATAGTTATGGTTGTCGGGTTAAGATGGATAGAATAGACTACCAGACGTTGTTTCTTCAAGGGGAAGTACCATTTTTGGTAGTAAAGTTAATATTCTTCACATCTTTGCTGACTCTTTATATCACATGAGATGTTTAATAAATTGCATTTTCCTCAGTTGGTTTCTTAATTGTATATGTCTTTCTCACTAGGTCAATCTGGTGGCCCTTGTAACATCGGCATCACCAATGTGGAGGGATTATACAGCAGAAAAAACTAGGTTAGCTCGCTATCCTTTCATTGCTTTGGAAAATCTACCATGACTGGGCATCTAGATGGGCCTGAATTGTAACATAAGTTCCATTTGCTGTGAAATCACATATATGGTTGGTTTTAGTTTAATTTTAATTTTAATTCTCTCTGAAAGGGAATTTGGCCATTGTGTTAGACGTGATATATGACAAACTTGCTTGTTTTTTTGATAAGTTTTGAAGTAGATGGTTGCAGTTGTGGATTTGTTCTTTCCTCATCTGCTTACAGATAAGATGAGTGGAAACAAGCTTTGAAACTGGCTTGTACCATTGTTTTTGGTTACTGTTATTCTCCGTGAATTCCACATCCCCCATATGTACAGAATGACATGGTGAGGCTAAATTTGAATGAAACCGTCATAATGCTATTTAGATAAGAAGACGCCAATATGGCCAGAACAGTACAGATGGATTAGATGGCGTGCAATTTTGTGTAAGGCAAAGCTAAGTTCATACTTGCTATACGAATCTGAAGATTCTAAACAATGAAATATACGAGTTTGTAATCTTTGGGATGTAAGAAAAATAAAACCCGGCATCTAGCCATTGTTTAGAAAGCAGTATAAGTCTAATGCTCGTAGATTTTCCTGGAGGAAGGCTGACTTGAGGCTTATGCCACAAAGTATGGAACAGTCGGTACTTGAAGCCTACCTAATGACTGAAATGCAGAGCTTTAAGGACTGACCATAAAAAGACCAACTTTGCCAAACTAAAAGGGAACAATGGGGTTCATCTCGATATTGATAATCATTCTCTTCCACTTTCTCTCCTCGGGGCCAGCCTACTAGATAGGAGTTGATACTAAAAAAGGCTAGGGCTAGCATTTTTCTTGATAGTGAGTTAATAATGCACACCATGCTTCCACTTTCTCTCCTTAGGAGTCCTTCCTGCTAGATACGAGTTGGTGCCAACAGGCAGGTTATGTGTACTATAGTGTTGTCCCATTGTGGTGGGCTTTCGGCATCATTGTCCCACTCTCCTTCTCTTGTCAGCCTATCGTATCATAGCACAACTTCGAGGCTCTGCAGCATGAATGTGGTACATGGCCCTGTGGATGCCCTTATGGCGGTGTTCAGATGGAATTGTCTACCCAATCCATAAATGGAAGTGCAAGGCATAGACAAGAATTGCACGCAATAACTCGTAAATAAGATATCCTTAAATGCTATCCAATAGTCAAATAGTTAATAATATTGTTCTGTTATAATGTGTTGAATATAATTGTCTGATATCATCTTCATTAAGGTACTTAATGTTTGAAATACAAATCGTGGATTTGGCTTCAAAGTTTGTATGTAGGTCCAGTCAATGTTCTGAGGCAATGTGCTTGAAGCATAGAGATCTCTGGATGCAAATTGATTTTTGAAATTTATATATCTCACTAAAAAAAATGAAAGAAAACCTCAATCCTACACACCAGCTCCATGTGATGAACTTTTGTCTTGGGTTTGGGGACATAATCTCCAAGTTTCGAATGATCTACCAGACAAACAGGTTTAGAGAGCAAAGACTAGGAAAAGAAAGACTCAAGAAGAAAACCATCAAAGATACTAAAACAGACTCTTGCTTTTAAAATTTGAATGATGATTTAATGTTCAAGTAATAGGTTAAAAAAAAAGATTCAAAATGTTCAAGTAATAGGTTAAAAAAAAAAGATTCAAGGAAGAGATCCAAGGGCTTACATTATTTGCCAGCTGCATACTTCTAGATGATTACTCAAGAAAGAGAAAATTATTTTTAAAGTGATGATAGGTCCTACAGATGTTACTTATAAAAAGTTTGAAAACAATGAGTATGCAAATAGTGATCATTTGAAGTTGGGATAGTTAAGATTAACACAAACCTTTGCCATTGAAGCATAAGTATTGTATCAACAAACCATTTATCTCGCTTGATGGGGAAACTTCGTAAGATGGCACAAAGCAAGTATAGTTTGTGATACATAAAATTGAATGAAAATGAGGATGCTAAGATGGACAAGTGACATGAAAGGGTATAGTAGGAAATGATTTCTAAGAATTTCAAGGTAGCGCCAATAGGTGGCAAAGTGATTAGTCCAAGAGATGGTCTAATTTGTGGTATAACAAAAATGGAATCTGTGGCTTATGACATAACAAGAGAAGTGACCCTTCATGTATGTACACAAATATTTGGATACAGCTAAAGCAAATATGAGTTGATGGAAGAAATGAAGAAGGGGGTGCAACTTTAGAATTACTTGCTATTTGTTTTTCTTTTCACCCTCAATTTGTATGATGATACCTAGTCACAGACCTCACCTCATGGTGAGCAGAAGTTTTTTTTTTTTTTGTGGTTTACATATATTAGGTTAAGTAACTCTAAAGTTTAGTTTTTTTTTCCCCCAGTAATTACGATATCTATAGATTGGTAGGCGGTGTGTGTGGTTTGTTGTAGTTGGTCTTTTTAGTCTCTTCTATTGTTCTCTTGAGAGGCTTTTCATCCCCCACCGTTTGTAGTGTCTTATTTTTTTAAATAAATAATATTTTGTTGCTGATAAAAAATACTTTTTCTATTGTCTTGGGTATATAATCTTCTGAGAGAACCCAGTAGATTTTAATCCAGATCAAAAAAAAAAAAAC
>JAULJZ010000022.1:6632123-6654411 GCA_032270985.1 Heliamphora pulchella | reverse complement strand
AGAGTGGGTACTGGGCGGATGTTGTTTTCTCAACCCCTCTGCCTTTGCCAAAACCTGCCAGGGGTCAAAAAAAACTCTCATCAAACTTGGGGGAGGCATATAATTGCTGCATGGTCATGGGCTGAGTTGATAATATTTTTGTTCATTTGTTGCTTCTCACCCCCAACCACCGGATTAAGGCGAGTGTTACTAACCATTTCCATCAATTTTCAGGCGAGTGTGGTTCTCCTCGGTCCATGCAAAAAATCAAGTTTATTAGATGTTATTAAGTACCTAAACAAGTTAAAGATTTCATTTAAAAAAAAAACAAATATGATTTTGCACTTAACGATATCCGATGAACTTATTTTTTGCTTGAATAATCTACACACTAAGAGCTACAAGATGAATTGTTGCAATCATCAAAGTGTGCTTGAGGTGAGCCACACTCATTCGAAAATGGACAGAAATAGACGGTAACAAAAAGAGGAGCTTAACCCCCAACCACCTGGCTGTAAGGTGGCTGATTCTTTATTGTTGGCTCATTCAGTATGTTTTAATGCAAGGACTGGAAGTGGTTAAATTTTGGTTTCCTGTTTTGGAAGATATTTGGTTAGAAATTGTGGTGTATATTTTAATGCTTTAGTTATTACTTACAGGGTCTTGACTGTTCATGGTTCTATGGATGAAATTGTACCAGTGGAAGATGCCGAGGAATTCGACAAGTATATATCTAATCATAAATTGCACATTATAGAAGGAGCAGATCATGAATACACTTCACTCCAAGATGAACTAGCTTCCATAGTTCTGGACTTTATAACAGTCGACTCTCGTCAAGACAAAGACATGCCTGCACGGTTTCCTTCACGCACGGGAGGAGATAAATTTATACATTCACGATTTTGATTCTCACCATTGTTCAAAGAAATGAATAACTTCAGGCTGTGCCTCCACAACCGAATCAAGGGATCTTGTGGCACGATTGATTTCGAAGTCATCCAAAGCTGGTAACAGCCCAACTTGCGAATGTATATAAGATTGTCGTAGGCCATTTGGGATTTGGAGAATTTTGTGGCACTGCTTGTCTTCTTTCTTCATCTTGAATTCTTCAAAGAAACATACTTTGTAACATGAAGATCCATTTCATTGTGTGCTGTTTCATTTTTTTCAGAATATGGCCTCCATTTTGTAACATGAAGAGCTATTTGTGATCTAAACACAATCTAAAATTAAAAAATACGTGAGAGTCGCAGAAAGATACTAAAGCCTGTTTTGAATGTCTAAAAAGTTTGAATTTTTTAAAGGTTTAGCTTATAATTTTTCATTAAAAATAGAGAAAAATAGATTGTTTGATAATTTGTTTCGGGTTGTTTTTATTGGCTGAAATGTTTACTATGCCCTTATTGTTTTTAAGCTGTAATATTTGGGATAATAACACCTTTTTTGGAGAGTAAAATATTGGAAATTTTTGCTCAAATTCTATTTGAGTTGGGATAGACTTCTAGTCTATCATGTTACTAAATTTTAGCTACATCAATTTAATTTTTTGAAGAGTTCTGAAGAATGTGAATTTGCACAAATTTGATCAGTTTTGAACTTGACTAGCACAAGTAAGATTAGATTTAGTCTCTGTTTTTCTCCTATAAATGTGATTGTATGTTTAGATAATTAGTGTACATAAGTTGTTTGAGAGAGAATTTATGAGAGTCGAGTAATTTGTAATTCATTTTTCATATATTGAATTTTGTCACCTGTGGACGTAAGTAAATTGCCGAATCACATAAAATTTGTTTCTTTGTATTCATTTGTAATTATTTTGCCCATTTCTTGCACAATAAGTGGTATCAGAACTTTGGTTAAAGTTGGTTTTTTACTCTCTGCCTAGAATTTGAAGTGATCAAAAATTGCATTGAAATATATCAGAAGTTTAGTCTCGTAAAGACGATTTCAGTGGTATATTATACGTAAAAAACCGAGTTCAGACGCTCCTGTACATTCCAATTAAGTCTTTGCAATATTTGTAGTATGCCAAATGGGTTCTTAGTATATTATTAGATAAGTGCTATTGATTTGATAACCTATTTGATTTGATTTTACAGTTGGTTGATTGCTCTATGATTTGGGTGCTCAATTCGTTTCCAGTTCTGCTCCAAATTTTTTTGCCATTTATGTCGATTTTAATATTTTTTTCTCTATCTTGTTCAGCCAGTTAGTATATTTTAACAGTTTTTTTTTACCGAATCAGAGTGGTTCTCACTGTTTTTGGTCGTTTCGAATTCAACTGCAAAATTAGATTTAATCAGTTCATCTTCTAAAATTTTATTTTGCTTTATTAGAGCATAAAAACGATTGTTTTAATCATTTTCAAGCGCAAAATATTATTTGTAGTAGAACTTGAGAATTTGTATAACCGATTCTGTTGAAGGTTTTGTTTGTTGGGTTCAGGTTCGTTATTTGTATATTTGATTTATATTTGAAAAATCATCTATTTGAACTCTTTGAAGAAGTCAAATGTTTGAGGGTTTTGTAGCGGATACAGTTTGTTTTGTTCGTCTAGAAGAACCTATTTTATTCATCATTAGAAGTTTGATATTTAGGTAGAGTTTGTTCTTAGATGAAATTTATCAATAGATGTAATTTGTGTCGATTATCTAGTTACATTTGTTAGTAGAGGATATGCTAACAATTTGAATAACAAGATGTGTCATTTGGGTCAAGTTCCAATACGACTTGAACTTAACAAAATTTAATAATTTGAGTAACTATTCCAGCCGGTTCACGTTTGGTTTGGACGTGATATGCGCATTTGTCCGTATTTTGTTCAATTTTTAAAATTTGGTACCTTTGTGTGCAATTTGGCATTTCAAGACGCATCTGGTGGCATCACTATTCTACCAATATGTCTGATTTGAAATTCTGGTCACCTTAAGTGAATTTGGTGCCACAAAGCGCGTTTGGATGTAGATTTTATATGTTGATTTGTTTAATTCAGAAATTTGAGCACTTTTAATGCATTTGTTGGCATATTTGATATGTTGATTTGTTTGGGAGATAGATTCTCGCCAAGGTGGAGATTATCGAGAATTTTGGCTCAAATCCTATTTGAGTGCGATAGACTTCTAGTCTATTATGTTACAAAATTTTAGCTACATCAATTTAATTTTTTGAAGAATTCTGAAGAATGCGAATTTACACAAATTTGATTAGTTTTAAACTCGACTAGCACAAGTAATATTAGATTTAATCTCTGTTTTTTTTCTATAAATATGATTGTACAGTCAGATAATTAGTGTGTGCAAGTTGTTTGAGAGAGAAAATTTATGAGAGTCGAGTGATTTGTAATCCCTTCCCCATATATTGAATTTTGCAACCCGTGAACGTAGATAAATTGTCGAATCACGTAAAATCTGTTTCTTTGTGTTCATTTATAATTATTCTGAACTTTTCTTGCACAACATAAAATTACCTTTTTTTATTAGAAGTATTATAGTTATTTTGTTTTACTAGATAATTAGATTGGTTAAGATTTATGTAGGCTTTTAGTGGAAAATAAAATGAAAGAAAAGTTAGTGGGCTATTAAATATAGCTTAAAGACTTTTTTCTTTTCCTTCTGTGGCAAAAAATGTACTTTTTAGATAACCCAAAACAGGGGGCTAATGTAACAATTGTACCATGACCATTTGGTATTGATTCATTTTTTGTGTTAACACCAACTTCCCATAAAAGATAATTTGGTGTACAAAACTCTCGTATATGTAGTGTATAAAGAAAAAGACAAACCACAAAAGGCTAATAGTACGCAATCTTACCTTGCATTTACAACAAGTTGTTTCTACGTCTCGAACCCGTAACTTCCAAATCACACCGTTGCATCAACTTTCCACACAAAAAGAAAAAAAAGACAAAAAAAAAAAAAGTTGCTGCCAAATTAGATGAATCCCAGTGCATTGCACTTTTGAAGTCCTTATTGTGTTTTTTTTGCGAAAGTTTCTTTTGTTTTGGCTTTCAAAGCAAGACATTGCTTCTAGGGTATCATGTAAACAGTACTTACAGTACTTGAAAAAATACAAGTCAAGCATTCCAGCATTTCTAGATAAGTCCTACAAAAACATGTTAACCTTCTAGCATTTGTTAAAGAAAGTCACTTTACTAACATAACAGGGAAGTGTAAATATTTGGTAACACAAATGATCCCTAAGAAAAAAAAAGAAAAGGAAGAAAAATCTAAACTCTAGGACTCCCAAGTCCCCAACATAGAATTTAACCTCCATAACAATGTCACTTTCACCTAAATGCAACATAGTTCAAAGGATTACTAATTCTCACACGGCCGTTTCCCTACATTATTGTCTACTTGCCTAGGCCGCAACTGTCTTTGGCTTAACACCTATTTTTCTCCAAGAAACACTTGGCATTATCTCTTTTGCATCCACGCGATCCCTGAACCTGATAGCAATGTTGAGCAGCGAGTCAAGAAGAGAGTCAGAAAGAACGTGTGGTTTAAGTCCCAATTCAATGAGTTTTGTGTGCTTGGCATTGTAGTAGTGTTCCTCTGCCTCTACTCTTGGGTTTGGGACCGATATGGATTGCACGTTGAGTCCGAGCTTCTCTCCTGACTTTGTGACCAAGGATGCGAATTGATTGAAGACTCGAAACTCTCCACGCTGTGCAGGGTTTGCAATTGCGAGTTCGACACACTGAATTGTATCTCTTATGTCTAGGTATCCTCTGGTCTGCATCACATAAATGGCATGCATTACAACAAAGGAAAAAGAAGGAAAAACTAGGAAGAAAAAGCCAATTAACTCAAGTCTTCTAATGTTGAAGAAATGCATGTGGTATCTCCTATGGGAGATTCTAAATGCACACTTCATTGCTTAGTACACCCACATGTACAAATTGTTATGCTTCGCGTACAATGTTTGGCACAATAATGAGTGTATTAAGTAAAAAAGTGTGCATTTAGCATCTCCTATTTGTAACTAGTGCAAAATTCTCACCAATTGTAGCTAGTTTAAGTAATGAAGTTACTAATGGGATAGAGGATCTTTTTGAGGACAAGTTTGAGAATATTTATTATTTTTAGGAAGATAGACTATGCCATCTATGTTCCTTTTCGATTTTGGTTTCTTCTCCTTTCAAATGTAATCGATTGTTTTTCATATTGAGATATCAGACGGTAGCGTGTGATTTATATGAATTGCATACTACACCGTTTTTTTTTTTTTTTCTTTTTCTCTACTAGGGACATTTTGTTCCCATACCTATTGTAATCCTTTTCATTAAATACAGGTCTTTATTGCTAATAAAAAAAAAATGAAGCTACCACCCATTGGCATGGTAAATTGGGCACATACCTGCATTACCGAAAAACACTAACAACCTAGCAATTTACATTTTAGAACACACGTTTCAAACATGATACACCTTTATTCTAGAACAGTGAATTTAGCAATTCAAGTGATCCCCCAAGTTTTTTCTACGTATCCTTAACATTTTTCGTAGTGGAAAAATCAAACGTATTCAACTAAAGTATAGTGAAATGGATCTTTATCAATACATAATGTAAGGGGGGAGAAGGGTTGCAATGCTTCCTAGAAATGTGCTTTAGTTGAATAGTAAACATCCCATCCCAACACTCTAATGAGTCTAATCTATAGAAACCTGCTCCCATCGTACCACAATTTAGGGGCATGAGGTGCATCACTTTTCTGTTTTCGTTCCTCATACATGAACAATTCGCAATTCAAGTAACTTAGGTACAGACCTAACCTTCGACTTCATTCAGACAAAATGACTGTCTAGCCAAGCAATGGAGAGAAGCTTTATGGTAAGATGGACCATTCTCCCCATAATCTCTGTATACAAGTGCAAGTGACAGGATATGAAAAGGATAAGATCGTATGATTCAGAGCTTCGCCAGTATAAATTTCCAACTATGGAAACAAATTTCATTAACCCAATGATTTTCTCACTCAATTGGGTTCTTGTGGCATTGCCAATCAGATATTAGGTGAAGTGGAAAAAGGTTGCAAGGGACTAAAAGCCATAAAGAGGGCATGGATCTGAATTTTCCAGACACACTTAACCTAGATATTATGGTTTCTAACGGCAGAAAAGCGGGTCAGAGAAGAAGTTTGTAAAATGCATCTCAATATGGTCAGACTACCATAACCAATACTTGAGTTTTCCATTATAGACTAGGATGCATAATATTACCATGCCATAAACCACATTTTGGCTGGTTAGCAAACAATAGCCTTTTCATGGTGCAGGATCTCGATTCCTATCAATACATTTTAGCATTGTGAATAAATAGGGAATATGGCTTCTCAGTCACTCCAGCTAAACATATTGAGTTTTGTTGGAACTACTAGGAATGACATCTCCTACAATCAATAATATAATATAATATATAGCAATGTAGTAGTTTTTAAAAATTCCCTAAATTCTCAATCTTAAAATCTCATTCAAAGTTGGTAATTTCGTATTTGGCACTCTACCCTCTTCAAACCCACATCACCTTTTTCTCATTTATATTAATTTTTAATGGCACATAGTTTTTCCACTTGACCATTTTTTGTCAAATATATTCCTCTCCTACTCTCCCACTCTCCGCCTCCCCAATCTCCCATATCTTCCTCTCCGTTTAAAAGTAAATTTATATATTTATATTACATAAAAAATAATTAATTAATATAATCAAAAGTGGATAGAATAAAACAGAGCGAGAGAAGCAAATTAAGATCTCACCTCAATCCTTTATTCTGGTGGAAAAAAACCATGCAGGCTCAGGGCGAGATATTAGGGCATTTGTGCAAATATTCATTACTAGGTGTGACACAGCTAATTTTTTATGTAATTTATTTATTTTTATTTAATACCTTTTTAGTGGTGTTTTATAAATTTCATGTCGTATGGGTCACTGCTAGTTTAACATTAAACAATGGTCTAAGTGAATTCTTAAACAGGTAGCAACTAACTCTTTTTAGCAAAAACTATAAGGGACGATTGACTAAGAGCAAGAGAAGCATATGTTGGGAAAAAAAATGATCAAAATTGTTTTCTAGACTCGAATAATAAGCCACACTCCCAAAGAACACCTCAACTTCATTGCAGATAAGGAAAAAGAAAATAATAAATCATGTGATCTGACTCGGCAACTTTCTCATAATGTTCTCCAGGGATCTTACCTGGCCTCCTTTGCCATACACAGTAAGCGGATGACCCACAGCAGCCTGGACACAAAAACGATTCAACGCAGTTCCAAATACTCCATCGTAATCAAACCTGTTGCAGAGCTCTTCATGCATCTCAGTCTCATCCGTTCTCACCCCATAAACCACTCCTTGATTCAGATCAGTGGCTCTGATTCCCCAAGCCTTGCAAGTGAATGCAATATTATTTGAATCATGTACCTTACTCAGATGGTAGAAAGAACTTGCTTGCTTGGGATAAGGCAAGGTATCTGTTCTTCCATTGTGAGTTATTGTTATGTAACCCTCTTCGATATCTATGTTGGGTGTCCCATATTCTCCCATGGTTCCAAGTTTTACCATATGACAATCCTCTCTGAACTCCTTAATGGCAAAGAGAACGTTAAGTGTTCCAATCACGTTGTTCTTCTGTGTGAAGACAGCTCTAGACCTATCGATCATGGAGTAGGGAGCAGAACGCTGTTCACCAAAGTGGACGACAGCATCAGGTCTAAATGACTCGAAGGTTTCTGACAAAAACTCGAAGTCACATATGTCACCAATGTAGAGTTGAATAGTTTTTCCCGTTAGAGACTTCCAACGGCGGATGCGGTTATGGATGGAGGAGATGGGGGTCAGGGAGTCAAGACCAAGTTGGTGGTCAAAGAGACGACGGACAAGGCTGTCAACAATTGCAACTTCATAATTTTTGTTCGACAGGTGGAGGGCAGTAGCCCAACCACAGTAACCATCGCCACCAATGACCATAACCCGCTTTGGCTCCGATGGTCCTGTGGAGGTTTGGTGGGACCCAGAACTCGGTTGAGTTTTGGCTTCTTGGCTCATAGGAAGAGTTGTCGCACAGAAAGTGCAAAACCTTTGTGGCCTCTTTCCTCGCAATACGAGCCTTTCAATTGGAGACTTAGGTGTTTTTAGCACAAAAGATGACGGAAAAACTTTTGAGGCTGGGTATGATCGTTTACAGTGAAGTTTGTTGCTGGAGGAGAGATCCAAAGAACAAGAAGTTGAAAGCAGCTGAGCCATAATTTTGGTTAGATTCCTCAGAAGTTTAATGAATATCTGCAAAGAGAATATCCAACCGATCAACTTGCATTTTACGATCCCAAGAACTGTACTTCTATGAACTATAAATTTCAAAGTCATTTAGCAATTTACCAGCAAAAAACATTGAGTTGCAGAGTCACTATGTATTTTCCTGGTGAGTAAGAGCATCAGTAAAGAAAGGAAGCTTTTTTTTAATCATAATTAAAAGAAAAGAAACAGAAATGGAAACCAAAAGAAACATTGAATTGCAGTCATTAGGTATTTTCCTCGTTAGTAAGAGCATCGGGAAAGAAAGGAAGCTTTTCTATAAAAAAAAAATCATAATTAAGGTAAAGAAAAGAAACTGCAACCAAAAGAGATGGCCATATGGCTGAGGGATTTGGATATTTAATGTGCATCAATGACCACAGAAATCATCACATAAAAATGTATTATGCGAGAAACAAGAATCCATAGTTACTTTTTTGTTTTTAATTATGGAAAAACCCAATGCATGGACCTAGCTAGTTCAAATTTGTAGCACAGAATACCATGGAATGATTGAGGAAAAACTTCAAAAAAACATCAATTCTAGGATTAAGATTTAAGAATGATAAGGCAAACACAACTCCTTCCCATGCAACCAAGCAATTAAATAAGCACATCTATAATTGCACCACATTTTACTTTGAAAAACCACCCAACTCAAAAAAAAAAAAAAAGAAAGAAAGAAAGAAAGAAAGAAGAAGACAACTTGAAACAGTATGCTCATATGCCTGAAAAGGTTAACTGCACAAGGATCACATCGCTCATCTTACACCACCCAGCTTCTTAAGAAATAAGGTTTTTGACGTAGCACGTAATTATAATTATCATGGTATATCAATCAACTTAGATAACGGGGCATGTTAACTACGGAAATACACACCCACAAAACTGTCAACGGTGAGGGAGACAAAACCATTACCTCAATTTTAGCTCCATAGACAAGAATGCAACTAATCTCTCTTTCAAGTTAGATAATGAGCACACTTTAACCAACGAATTATATAACCATACACCAGCCTACCGTGCAGGAGACCACTTCAATATCTCAGTTTTACCTCTATACAGAAGAGTTCCCTTTACATGTCTCACCGGAATTCAGAAGAGCGAGTGTGGAACAATGGGACACTTGCATACACATTTCACTCCGTAATTTTGATAGTGAGACCTATAGGCAGTCTACCACAATCTAAGGGGCCCTCATTGTCAAGGCCGTAGCCACATGGACATGATCTTGAGTGAGTTCAATTGACCCCACTCAAATTTTTTTAAAGATTTTTTTAATGAGTAATTATGTAAAAAATTTGGGCAATTAACTATTGACACGCTAAAGTATTGAAAATAATATGAGATTGGGTCAACATTTGAAAAAATCAATTTTTTTTCGAGAATTTTTATTCGTTTTGATGTATTTCTTTGTTTAGAAAGATGTTAAACTAATAACAATCCTAGACTTCTTTTTACATGTAATTAAAAGTACGAATATTTTTGTTGAAGTTACTGAAAATATATAATATTATAGTGTATTTTGCCAAAGTTAATTTTGACCCAAAAAAATATATAAAGGTATACCCTGCCTTTGAATAAAACTCGTGTCTATGTCATAGCCCATCGTAACATTTTCTGATATAGCTGATCCTGATAGAGTTTGAGATCCATTTTCCAAAACTAAAACAAAGCAAACAGACCGAGATGGCGTTTGTTTGTCAACTAACCCAGGTTTCTGCAGAATCTATACATAACCCATCCCCTTAATGCACAAACTAAACATCACTACACATAAAATATATACAGGGGCGGATTTAGAGAAGGCCTAGTGCGGGCACAGGCTCCCACTGAAAAATTCAAAATATTATTATCTCTTATATTTTTTTCATATATTATTTATAAACAGAGACAACATAGTACTAGTTAAGGTCGGTGCCCCCATTAAAAGTGTGTAAATACCTCTTTTTCTTTTTATATTTTGTGTTTTTCTCCTATTGTTATATTTATGTTCTACTAAAAAGGTACAAATGTAAAAATACCTCTCATCTGCTTATATTTTGTACTATTTCTTTTATTATTTCATTTAAATTATACTATACTCCTTAAGTATGTGATTAATGAATGAAAATTCATCTTTGTAGTTAGGTCAAGAAAGAGCTGTGATTAGTTATAAAAATATACTTTTGAGTTATTATAAATGTCTAAGTTTTAGATGTTTTTATAAAAATATGCATCATAATTTGTGTATTTAGTAATGATGAATGTTTAATTTTGTATCTATTGATTGTGGAAAAAATTTATTCTTGTGCTTGATTGTAGAAAAAAAAATTTCTCTCGTCTTTGGAATTGTGCCCCACTGTGATGAATTCCTGGATCCGCCACACACACACACACGCATACCAGAGAGTCGGTGTACACACTATGCATGTGGATAAAATAGTAAAAATAATGAAAATTTGTCAAGTAGTTAAAAAATAACTATTTTTGTTTTTACGAATTTATCTAATGCGGTTAAGTATCAATTCGATAAGAAGATAGTTACCAATTATCGGTATTTTTGAAAAAGAAAATGTGAATCGGTTTCGCTTAGAAGGATACACCAAAATTACCAAATGAGGTGGCAGCTTTTATAATAGTAATAGATATATACAAGTAAAAACTGCAATGTGCAAATTTACCAGTAAATCGTGCAATTCTTGAAATATGGTGGCCAAAACTTAACCGAACTGATGAACATAAATAAAATGGCATAAAAGAACAAGTTCCTCAGACTCATTTCAGGATTAACAATAAGATTACTCTAGGAAGAAAATAAAGGCGAAAAATCATAATCTTGGGCAGTGTAATCTAAATAGAACTAAAAGAAACAAGAGGTAAATACAGGAAAATAGTGAGAAAAACCAGAACTAACTGAGTGAAGAGGTGGATTACCTAGTGAAGAGGATTAAATCGGGAAGAAACTCAAAAGGGTTTCTTCAGGACCCACATATGGCGATTGCCAGAGAGATAGAGAGAGAGAGAGAGAGAGTAACGATTATAAGTTATTGGGTGGTTGGTTCTCTTCTAGTTTTCTGCTTTCTACTTCCTGCTGCTGCTTTTTTGTTTTTCCTTCAGGAAGGGGAGAGGATATTCCTTTCAATCTTGAGAATTTTGCAGCAACAATTACAGTTTTATCCCCAGCTGTTTATGAAATCATGATCCCCTCTGGAGACAGACTCTTGGAGGATATTCCTTCCAATCTCAAGATTTTTTTTTTGGTTGAAATATGTAATATATATATATATATATTAGTTGTAGTGTTTGGTTAATAGCATAATTTTTTTTTAAGTTTTGAGATTAAAATTAACTTTTTGTATTGATAGTATTAAAGTTATTTTATTTTTAAAAAAATTTAAATTATTTGAAATGTGAATAAATTTTTAAAAATAGAAGTAAAAAATTAATATAATTTTTTAAAATACCAAATGATATAACTTGAAAGCTATTTTTATTAAAAAAACTATCTTTTTTAAATAAAAAGAGTAATGGAATACAAATATATAGTTCAAATGCATTACGTTTGCAATTGTAATAGAATACAAATATATAGTTCAAACACAGTACTTGGGATGAAAAAATTGCTTATGAACAACTGTTTCTATGTTTTTTTTTTTTCGATGTCTTATCTTTTTGCAAGACAATTCTTATTTTCTCTTAACATTTTTTTATATTTTGATTAAACCTTTTATATTTCTACTTCTTGTTTATGAGGAACTTTAAAAGTAGTATTTCTTTTTTACCAAAATTCACAATTTTTTTTTTTTAAAAAAAGGGTTTATTTTTCACTGTATAAGCTTTTTCATCTTTTTTTTTTGTTTTTTTTTCCCTTGTTTAAAACTGCCTTTTTGTCTTATCTCTATTTTTAATCAACTTTTTTACTTTTTGATTGCTCATAATAAAAAGAAAAATTAAAAAATATACTCATTTAAGTTAACAATAAAAAGGATAAAAACACACCAAAAAAAATCTTTGTCAAAAAATACTATCAACGGAGGCTATGAAGAGTTATTCTATGCAGTGAACGACGTTTTCGGCATTGCATTTTCAAGCTAAAATGCGAGGTTCCAATTCCCACGGGCTGTTTGGTTACCCATTTTTGTGAACAAACCACAGGGATATAAAACAAAGGAGAAAAAGAAACTACACAAAGAATTTCAGTTCTACTACATGCACAGATTTAGGTATGGATTTGGATTCATTCCTATCATATGGGGTGAGTTCCAACAATTATGGAACCAATCCCATGAGAAAAAAGTGTGTTCGAGTATGTATTCTTCGTCTGTGTAACTAGCATTTTTTGAAGAATTTAGGTAGAATTCAGCACGAACTGAGCTTCTGGCAAGCTTGAAGAAGCTACTCGAGATCGATCAGCTCAAGCTCGCTCCAATTTTGAACAACCCCACCAAAGAATTTCTTACAAACTCGGCAAAATTGCGGAGGCCCTATTTGACACAACCAAAGTATCCTCACAAATCAAATGTGACGAGGATACTCATGAACGGGGCATTCGTAGAGCACCGATTGAAAGCACGAGCAGACTCCTGTCAGCAAAGTAGACTCAAGAGACGAAGCTTGCTCATGCCCAACTACCACCGAAACCCTCCTCTTGGATCACACAACGGATCGTCCTGAACAAGATTAGCTTCACAAATTACGCTCCAAATCATGTCGAGCGAAATACATGGAATTAACCCAAATCTCCAAATAACTGAATTCGCACCTAAACAGGTATTATATAAAGAGTATTGCCTTGTCTGTGAAAGGTACGCAACTTATTCTGGTATTCTAGTCAATTACCAATCTCCACACTGTTGTCAATGACTTTAGCATCGGAAAGTTTTCGGCAAACACCCCACCAACACCCTTTCAGGCTCTTGGAGTGCCAGTCAAGGCCGTTCAGGTCCCAGCATCAACAAAATAGATATAAGGAATATATGATTTTCACGTACGTGATCACGAACTTGGGGAAACAAACCAACCTCCATAAAAAGATGGACCATCAAATCATACACAGCTTTGTAAAGAAAAAGAGCAGAATACCAAATCATACTCTAGCAAGCCTCAGTTCCTGTACCAATGGAATCTAAAGTCAAATCCAAACTGGCTTGGAAGCCCAGTTCACAAACTAGAAATGAGGTAACTGTATACCAGAGCATACTGATATTTCATTAGCTAAATGTTAACGGGTCTAAATATGGCTTTCAAATTAATATTCGAATTAGGGGATGTTGCCAAAAGGAGTGGGGCTGTGGGGCATCCTTGGGGCTTTTTATTTGATTGGATCGAAAGGCCCAATGAAATGGGATTTCCCTATTGGTCCAGGTCTTAGTAAGTGTAGTTACTAATTTTTGCATGAGATGGACATAGCTTAAGCAGCCGTTATCATCTGCACAGTCTACATAAAACTAGGTAGTGAACTTCTGAGCCAGGAAGGAGCCAAAACAGGTGAGTGCCCTTGCGCGAGCCTTATTGAAAACTAAAGCAAGAAGCCATTACTTACTAGGCCACATATCTCGCAGCTGCCATTAGGGTTGTGCCACAGAACTATGTGTAAGCATTAAAATGTTTGAGTACCCTCTTCCCCCCAACTCGTACTCATCCAAGTTTGGGTGGGGTATTATGGGGGTGGAATTGAACTATTCCGTAGTAGTCCGAATATACCCTTGTTTGGTTGGCCAATTCATGAGTGTTTAAAAAACCCACTCAACTAAACAATTGACTATTCATTCATAAGTTATTCTACTCTCAATCAAGCATTGTTCAATATATAGGAAATTACATTATTAATCCCATCCCTAATGGTCAATGCACTAACAATTCAAATACAGTACTAATCCAACGAATTTAGTTATTCAATCAAACATGGCCCAAATAGGTCATAAATTCATAATAACAGTAATGCTTCCCTGAAAAGCAATGTATAGAAATTGCATATCTACACACACTAGGAAAGGATTTGTGTCCTATAAGGAAAGCACAGAGACCAGTGGGAGTAGAGGTCACACAAGATGTCAGATATAATCTATGAAGCCCTAATGACTATAACTGAAGTGAACTTCAAAGAGTTGTATATAATGGTAATGGATGTGAAAATCACCAGAGTGAGCAAGAAGGCTCTCGCCCAATCCCTATATATGTTAATTAGGTATTCTCTATGCTGGCAGGCATTCAAAAATCAGGACCAGGTTTCCATTGCAAAACTTAGAATCAAGCAGCTGGAAGCTTTCTTCCATCTTCGACAAAGTATGTAGCAGTATCTGGAACCTGAAATTGCAGAGCAAGAGTACAACTTAGCGTGAGGGGGAAGTTTTGTTATGGCCGGAAACGAAAACAACAATGAGAAAGAATAACGAAATTATACACACAGAAGACACGATTTACGTGGTTCATCCAAAATTAGAACTACATCTACAGAGTTGAGGCGATTTTCACTATAAGAAGAGGCGATACAATACAAGGTTAAAAACCCTAACAGAAGCAACAAAAATAAAGACAAACAAAATGGGTTAGAAGTCAAAAACAAGTCAAAAAAAATTTTCGGCTTGGGCCTAATTGCCCTAGCCTCCACTCCATAAACTAAGCCTCACAAAAAATTCATTTAAAACCGTGATGCCTTTTGAATGGATTGAATCATGAGTTGAACCCCCAAAAAATAAACCATGCTTCACGTGCCTAACATGGGGCAATTGATGAGGGCATAAAGGAATTCGATGTATATAAATTGAAGATTCAAAGTTTATTTTATTTACAAATTTAAATTTACTTAGGAAATGAAGTTCGTTTAAGATTTTATTTCTGAATTTACATTATTTTTCTTACTAGTATATATTAGTTTGTTATGTAACACGTATTGCAAACTTCATCACTTTCAAGTTTCAACAATGTTAATTCAAAGCAAAAAGGGACACATTTCATTTCCAATGGAAGGGGCACCCCTTTAGCTAGATATTATTATCAATGAATTAATTGACTTGATTATTAACTATTTGAGCATAGATGATAAAGCATATTCACATGTAAAGCTTATCACTCCTATTCAAGGAGAATTTTACATGTCATTCCCGTTTTGGTTAAATTTTTAGAACTGTACATTTTTGTCTTTTTTGGACTTTTTTTATCTTTTGGATAAAATATTTTACTTTTTCTAATCATCTCGATGAGAAGAACCGAAAGGTTTAAAAAATGATCAAAAGATTAAAGACAAAAAAATAAGCACCATAAAATCTGACTTATTAGCTTATTTTGACTTATTTTTGTCTTTTTTGAACTTTTTCATTTTTTGGTTAAAAATTTTACTTTTTTCACTTGTCTCGATAAGAAAAGCCAAAAAGGTATAATAAAAATAATGAAAAATGTTCACTAAAGACAAAAAAAACTAAACAAAATAAAACAAGCAAATTAGCCAGATTTTATTTTGCTTATTTTATTTTGCTTTTTTTTTTTTTTCTTTAGTGAACATTCTACAATATTTGTCAAATTTTTATAATAATGGACTGAATAGAAGCTTGTAGACCACCTAAAAAGGAATATTTTTATTATTTGATTCATATCCTGACAGAAGAAGTCCAATAGAAGCAATGCTTGAAATGGAAATCCATAAAAAAAAAAATCAATACTAAGATCAGGTATAATAAGACAATAACTAAAGGAATTACTGGAGAACTTTATAAAATTGATATGACTGCTTTGAATGATCCAATACTAAATAAATGAGTATTAACTTCGGTTATTCCTAAACAAGTCAGTAAAAGTATAACGAACATACGTATCTCCACATTGGATCAAAAGTAGGGTCAGAAGGATCAAAAAGAGCTAATTCATACAAAGCGATTAAATCGGCCTAACTAGCAACTAAAGTTATATGCATTACATGACCAGAAAACAACTGATCAGGATCATTCAAGACAAATATTATGAACACGATACCAAAGCAAACCCATGGAAAATACCCTTTATCAAGGAAAAATAGACACTGTGTAACTTTATTACATTGAAAAAGATTTTACTATGTTGTATATGCTATTATTGCAATTTCTTGAGTAGTCTCAGGATTTAAAGGCATGGAATAGAGAAAAGAATGTTAAATGTACCTATAATGGTATTTAATTATCAAAAAAAGAATTTTTGAAAAAAATTAGTTAATAAACGACATTCAGATAAAGATACTATTTCCTTTCTATCTGAAACGTTGGCAAAAATCAACGCCCAAGCCCTCTCATACAAATTGAATGAAAAAGAAAGGTCAAGAAAAAATATGATTATTGTTTTTTAATAGATTGCAGAATGGAAGCAAGGATCAAACTTTCATTTTGGTATGTTGTTTCAATAGTATAGAGATGAAAACATTTTGAAACGTTTCAAAACTGTTTTGGAAATGCGTTGAGAACATTTCAAATGCGACAAAATTAGAAATATTTGAAAACAAATGGTGAAATCTGTGTATTAAAGACTAACTATTAATTACTTATATCTAGAGATTTATGTAGTTATTCACATAAAAGAATAAGTGTAAAAGTCATAAAAATCAATATTTTCATAAAAAAAAAAAACAAGTGTAAAAGTTCACTTAGGTAGAGCAAAATTCAACAATGTGTAATTTTCTAAAAGAAAATAGTAAAAATATTAATGAAAAAAATTAAATTTCTTTGAATAAAACTTGTTCAGGTATATTGCACAATGTTTAGATATGTTTCGAGAGAAATACTAGAATTTTGTTATTCCACTGGCGTTTCGTTTTGGTCACTTAGGAAATGGAAGAATTTTGGCTGTTTCGATAGAAACAAATGGAAATTTTGTTCCTTGAATGGAAGTTGAACTTTCTTTTTATTATCCGGGAGAAAGGCCTTCTTTAATAAACTTAAAAAAAGAATTGAAAATTTGAAAAAAAATATTTTCGAGTTCAAAACGTTTTAAAAGAAAAAATCAATTTTTTTATAATTATCTCAAAAATTGGATTTTAAAAAGCATTGTATTTTTTTTTAAAAAAAATATTTTTAAAATGAATGATAAAAGAACTTTCAAAAATAAATCCAATCTTATTATTAAAACTGAGATAAGGATCATTCCCTAACAAGACATTGTTCTCATCAGAAACAAAGTTGAGGAGGAGAACGATTTTCTCGGCGCCACTATGAATCATATATCATTGAACTTAATTCAAAGAAATTAAACAAAACAAAATGACAATTTGAAGAAAGTAAATGGTTTTAAGTAAATTACATCAGGCAAGGTTTCCGTGATAACCTCCAAAATGTCAATAGAAATGTCGCCCTGGACATCAATTTGATCCATTTCTGTTGGACCCTAAAACCAGCCATTCCAAAATCATTTAGTAAATCATCCTTTCAATATATTAGGTATGGTCTGAAAAAGCCCAAGCTTTTTTGGCTTTTTTGAACTTCTTTTATTTTTTTATTCAAATTTTTTATTTTTCTGGTTTCTTATGACTAAAGAAATCTAAAAATGATGCCCGTTTGGACTAAAGTTGAAATAATTAACTAAAGAAGAAAAAATCTACAAAAAGAATTTATCTTGTCTGAATTTTTTTATTTTTTTGATTCATTGTAACGAGAAGAATTTAAAAAGTATAAACATTTGGACTTAAACTTAAAGAAACTCACTAAAGATAAAAAAACATAATAATAATAATAATTAAAGAAAAGTTAGACCAAATGCATTTGTTACCCAACTTACCTTAAGAACAGATGCTCCCGTGGCAAATTTTTCCCCAAGCTTTTTTGAAGCATCGCTAAGTTTGATACCTGAAACAATATTGCAACAAGTCAGATATCTTGTAACCTAATCAACTGCCACACCATCTAAGAGAACTTTTGAATTCATAGGAATAATAGAATAACAGCGGAAAATGACTCACCAAAAAGGTCCAGTCCTTTCAAAACAGTGATACATTTCCGCTTGTTACGAATAAGTTTTTCAATAACTACTTCTTGCTTCTCCTACAAATCATATTGATCGGAGATTATTACTCGCCAACAATTATATCTGGGTATCAAACCAAAGAATCAAAAGTTTGCAACGTTAACGGATAGAAATGCATTGCATCAAGTGGCAACAACAATTGAAGAAGGAAGGAAATTTAAGATATAGCACATGAACAAAAGGATATTCCAATGTCACAAACTCACTGAGTGATTAAAATACTAACTTGTAAATTTCACTTAACAATTTAAGTCTCTAGCTTTTCCTTCTCTATCCTAGCAAGTTAGAATTATCTTTCTCTCAATTCTTTGTATTTCCTTTAGATAAAGAACATCATATTCATCTACCTTCTTAGCCTTGCTTTGAGCTAATTTACAATTTTCAATGTTTTCAATATTCCCCATGTATGTAAACTTTTGACAATCTCTTTTCATTTTAATTGCCTTCTGAATCTCTTCATTTCATCACCAAGTTTTTTCTTAGTAGCACGAAGCGGGAGCGGGAGCGGGAGCGAGAGCGAGTGTGGGAGAGCAAGTCTATACAGAAGAGTTTAAGATTGAGAACGCCTATGAGAGCGTTTATATATTTTATATATTCTATAAAATATTTTTTATTTAATTGTAGTATATGTTAAAATAAAAATAAATATTGTAAACTAGTGTCAAATACTGATTATTTTTTTTGTGTATATATATATATATTATGCAAATATAAAGTACTAGAATATATTTGAGCTGATTTTATCCTATAATCTTATTAATTCTATAGATTTTTTCTTATTTTCTTGCTTCTTTTTTTTTTTTTTGTTTTTTGAGAATTTATATATCTGAGAGGTTTTATTTTAGTTAGGAACGAGATTCTTTTTCAATAGAAGCGAGGTTCTTACAAAATTCTTACTTTAAAGCACGGGAGCAAGGTTCCGAAACAAATTCGTCCCATCAATAGGAGGATCGTACAACTAAGAATTTTTTCAGATGATTGCTTACTTCACTTAGATTCCCCAATGACCTCTATTCATAACCTTTTAGTACAACTAGCCATCTCACCCAAATAACATTAGGAACATCTCGAGGTATTAGAACAGTGGCTAAATTTGGGGGCTTGTTGTGTTGGTAAATTGGTAAGCAATCCCAAAAGCTTAGGGATCCAATGCTTGCTTTAGTTAAACCAAGATTAGCACGTGGGAAGAGACGATATCACATTCCAAAGTTAGGTATGAGCAGCACATATGGCTATGTTAGTGAGAATTGCACAAATACAATTTTAGAAAGATAAAATACAAAACATAAGAGTATCAAGGGTATGTCTACATTTTTAGTGGGGACACGTGCCCCCATTGGGCTTTAACTAGCTCCTCCTCTACCTTAAGGCCCAAAATAATAATACCTGCACTTCCCAACCATATCCTTGCACATTAATGAAGCCTATATGAGCAGTTGCCAGTTTTACATTCTACGAGAGTGTATGGGTTTTGTTTGGAGATCATGCAGAAATTAAAAGGGAACAAGGGTAATGGCGAATGGTCTTCCTTTCTTCTTTATTTTTCCTCCAAGAAGCCGTTTCACTTCTTCTTTCTTAGATGATGCATTTCCCCTGACAAACAAAAGCAGCATTACAAAAATTTATATGATCTGAATGTCAATATCCTAGCTTGAACACAGTGGCACAGTGACCAAAACCAGCTATACAGATTCTTAGTCATAATGAACATTTTGGGTACAAACGCACATAAATTATAAGAAAGCAATGCCAAGAAATGTCAATCCCCTATATAGTTCTAGAATGAAGCTAGCATGGGGAACCGTGGCACCGCTATGGTGTAGCCACATGATTTTGAGTGGGTTCAATTGACCCCACTCAAAATTTTTTTAAAGAAGTTTTTATATGAATAATTATGTTTGGACATTTAAGATGGAGTCAACATTTGAAACAATTTCTTTTTTGATAAACAAGCAAGAATGGGGACTGTCGGATTCAAACCATGGGAGTATGTATGGGTTATTTGTGCTCTTGCCAATCTAGCTAACCACAACAATTAACGATTAATTTTTTTTGAGAATTTGTATTAGTTATGATGTAATTAACAAGCATGAATATTTTTGTTTTACTTATGGGAAATACATAATATTATAGGGTATTTTGTGAAAGTTAACTTCGACAAATCATGTAGAACTAAAGAATGGACATTATTGTCATGATTATGTTTATTGGATAAAATTCCTCACAATGCCATTGGGTACAACAACTACTTACATCAAGTGACTTGATTCGTAAAAATCAGCTAATTTTAGGAAGGAAACTGAAACGACTGTTACTAGCCTATAGGCGCCCATACAGATAACAATTTTACTGTAAATGCCATGGAAACAAAGCTAGCAATATAGAAACAATTTCTTGATCCCCTTGATATTTAAGCCTGTTGGGGAACATAGGAGAGAAAAGAAAAGAAAATATTACTTAAATTATAACAAAAAAAGATATAAAAAAAAAAGAGAAAAAAATTTATGTTTTCTTTCCCTTTCGTTTGGTTAAACAGAGAAGAAAGGAGAAGAAAAGATAGTTCCTTCTCTCCTAACTTGTTTGGTTAGCCTCTATACAAGAATAGAAAGGAAAACATCTAGGATTATCTAACCATTTAACCTTAAAATAATAGTGCTTTGGGTAAATTACACTTACCTCTCCTGAGATTTAAGCTTATTACAAGAATCTCCTCTGAGGTCTCTGAAATTACACTGTCCTCCCTGATATACTGTCGGTTAACTCCGTTAATAGAAGAAATACAATTACTTATTTACCCTTTATTTTACTTGACTGACTTTTCTCTCCCTCTTTCCAAATTCTTATCACCGAACCTGCATCTACCCCATCCTTATTTTCCTTGACTGACATTTCACATGAAGTTTTAGGGTGGTCATTAATGAGCCAGTCCAGGAATTTTGGATTGGGAGGAGTTTGGAATAGGAGGTGAAGATTAGAAAGTGCAGGTGTGAGAAACCCATTTCATCTCTCTATAATCAATATATACACATATATTTGAAAGTGCAGGTGTGAGAAACCCATTTCATCTCTCTATAATCAATATATATATATATATATATATATATATCGCAAATCACAACAAAACTAAAACAATAAGAAAAATTTCACCGACGTATATATATACATATATAATCGTAGAATGTGTATAAACAGAGTCATACAGCTGAGTTAAATAGGGATTTGGCCGCCGCCGCAGCTCAGAAATTGAAAAGTGAATCTGTGATCGTCGATCGAAGAACACTCGAGCAAGAGAGATAGAGCAGGAAGATCCGAAGTAAAGAAAGTCTTCTGGTTTGAAGTAATTTTGGATCAAATTGGCATCAAATCATATCGATCAGTCCCGTGCTTGAGCCCCCAAGTCCAGGAAAAAAGCTCGATTTTGCCAACGGCTTTTCCTCCCCGGAGGCTACTTCTCATCACAGTAATTAAAATCAATATATATATATATATGGACGAAGGGAAGCCCAGGATCTCTCTTAGACGACGGCAACGAAGAAGGCGACGCGCACCGGGAGCTCTTCAATGGCGGAAACAGTGAGAGCGGGGAATTGGTGCGGTCTTGCTCTTGTTTTAATGGAATATGAGAACGAGAGAGATCGAGCGAGAGATCCAGTAATTGATTTTCTCCGAGAAAACCCAAATGGATATTTGTTCAACACAGTAATTAAAATCAATATATATATACTGCAGAAATTTATTTTGAAATTTGAATCGAATTTCAACGCCGCGGCACCAATTCAAATACCACAATGGTTTCAAAGCCATCAAATTTCAGAACAAAGCCAAACTGGTTGGGAGTTTTGAGAGAGGGCTGTTCTCTCACCATCTGTCTCTCTCGAGTTTTGAGAGAGGGTAGTTCTCTCTGGTTGGGAGTTGGATCGGTGGCCTATTAGTTGTGAATAGAAGAAAAATAAAGCTGATGACCTGATTTAATTACAGATTTGGAAAAAAAAATAAGGCGGTGGCATTTTTGGTTAAGTTTGGGAGCTTGCTGGTATAACAATGGAGTCAAATA
>JAULJZ010000022.1:6607543-6629326 GCA_032270985.1 Heliamphora pulchella | reverse complement strand
AGCCATGAATGGTATTAATTTCTTGGATTCAATTGCTAATTGAATGGCCAATTCAATTGCAATTGAATTCTGCTATTGAATTCTGAAATTCAATGGTCAATGAATTCACATATTCCAACAGCTTTAAATTTAGCTTTTTTGTTTTTTTTGCTTTTTTAGCTAAAAACTAAATTAGATTTAAAGTAAATTGTTTGATAACTTAGATTTTAAACTTACTTTTTCCAAATTAGTTGTTTAGGTAAAAAATTAGCTTTTTTTACTTTTTGTTTAAAGTGTATAAATTTACTCTTCTATATGTTTGATATTAACAATTATATGTAGTTGGTAGTGATAATAAATAAATTATGAAAAAAAATGTATTATTGTATTTTAAAAGTGGTAGAAATTTGAATAGAATATTCAGAGAGTTTATGTTTTGATTTGGCTTTTTGACTTTTTAACTTTTTTACTTTTTTAATCAAATAGGCAACTTTGATTTTTTGGCAATTTTAGCCAAAAAATAAAAAAAAATCAAGGTTTCCAATCAGGACCATAGTGTAATGATTTTCCATAATTATTGATTCAATATTATTTTGCTGATTTAGCCAAAGATATATGACAATTTTATTCCATTTTAAAAAAATATTCACACATGATATGTTTTTGCCACCTGCATTACATATAGACAAACATCATAGAATGTTGTTACAGAAAATGAGCATGTTGTGACAAGAAATGAGAATATGTTAGTTCAACAGAAGTAAGAATGTTATTGCAGTAAATGAGAATGTTGTTGCAGGAAATGAGAATGTGTTAATTCAATAGAAAATGAGACTATTGTTTCTAAAAATGAAAATGTGTTAATTTAATAGAAGATGAAAATGTTGTTTCAGGAAATGAGAATGTATTAGTTTATTAAAAAATGAGAAAGTTGTTGCAGAAAATGAGAATGCTATTGTAATTTCTTACACTTGTAATGTTTATCATATATGGGGTTTCCAATAAAAATGTCGAGTTTGCATCCAGAGAACTGAAACTATGAAACTTCTGGAGGATTTGAAATTAATATAGAGTGCGATGTAGAAGGTTTACCCATAGTTGTCATCTTCGTCTCAATGGTCAAACCCTTTAAAGATATTTTTTTCGTAGTTTTCTCATATATTTGTGCATATCAATATTCGATATCTACCACAAAAATTAATATTCATTTGCAATTATAATCTTATAGCACCGATTTCGACTCTGTTGTGAAAAGATACGCTACAATTCCATATGCAACTTTTGCGGTATTGTTTCGTTCACAATCAAAGCAATTTCGGTATATTGTAAAAAAAAAATAGAACTTAATTGGATACTAATTTCGTAAATGGCCCTTATCCCAAAAAAGTAGTCAAAGCAGGCTCGAGGCTAAATTACTCCCTTTTTTGTGGGGTTTAACTCGCGGTTTAAATGAATTAGCATATTAAAAAGTTCTGACATTTTGAGATTATTTTCTTTAAAATAGTTTCTAAAAAATTAAGCAATATATTACAATTTTTTAATAAAAAATTATATTTAACATATTACGCAAAAAATCAAATAAAAATAATAATAGACATTCAATGATAATAATAATAATAATACAATTAAATATCACTATCAATAACCATTTACAATGCTACTTATCGAAAAAATTATTTACAATAAATAAAGTCATAAAATAATTTAATTTATTTTTTATAAATTATAAAAAAATTATATAGTTATAAATATGTTTATTAGATTGAAATTTATCATATTTATAAATACAACAATTAATATACATATAAACTCATTAAATTGAGTTGATAACGAATAAAATAATATTACTCACAACAACTTTAATCTCTCCATTTTTTTCATTCAATTCAATCCATTTACTCGTATAAACGGTGGAGATTAGTGCAAGTTGGTGTGAATTTGATCAGTGAGCGAATTAATAATTTATTTGCACAGCCCTGCCTCCAATGTGATGTTAACATCGATGACACTCATTCACAATCTTAAAAAGTTCAAAAATATGTTCACGAGATCTTCATAAAGTTGGGGAAGAATGAAAAAAAAAAAATCAGTATTTCACGGGGTTGTTTTCTCAAACCAAGCAAAAATCGAACTTTTTTGTTTTTTGGAATGATCTAGTCGCCCGTCTACTCTCTCTCTCCCTCACAAACACACACAGACGCGCGCGCGCGCACACACAGAGAGCGGCCATTAATGGCTGCTTCAATCACCACACCCTTCTTTCGTCTAAAACCATCTCTATCCATCGGCATAACTTCAGCGCCCTACCCATTAAAATTCACAACACCCAGAACAACCAATACCAGACCCAGAACAACCAAAACCAACCACTCTTTAAACCCACTCGCATCTCTCTCTGACCCATTCGTCCTCCAAATCGCCGAAACTCTAGAAGATTCTCTCTCCCCGCCCTCCTCCTCTTCTTCTTCTTCTTCGCCGCCGCCGCCGCCACCTCTTCAGAAGCTGCGAAACACCTCCTCGCAGTCCCTCCTCTCAACCCCATGGCCGTCTCGAAAAGACGAGCCCTTCCGCTTCACAGACACTTCCTTCATAAAACTCTCTCAGATTCAACCCGTTTCATCGCCACTTCGATCTCCGAATTCTCTGGATGTCTTCCCCGCCGATCCCAGTTCTCCCAACCTCGTCATCGTCGACGGCTACCTTACGAATTCTCTCTCCCAATTCCCCGACGGCGTGTTTGTTGGCGCCTTGTCGAGCCTCAATTCGGAGGCTACGATGAAAAGGGTGTCCGATCTTGTGTCCAATTTCGAAGGAGACTTGTTTTGGTCGCTTAATGGAGTCGGAACCCCTGATTTGGTCGTCGTGTACGTTCCGGAGGGACGTAGAGTTGAGAGTCCTTTGAATTTGAGGTATGAATCGGTTGCAGGGGGTGAAATCGGGTCGAAGAAGTTGCCGATTTCGAATCCGAGGGTCTTGGTGGTGGTGGAGAAGGGAGGGGAGATTGGGATTGTGGAGGAGTATGTGGGGGGAGATGGGGAGAAGTGTTATTGGGCGAATTCGGTCATGGAAGTGGTGGTTGGAGAAGGGGCAAAGGTTAGCCATTCTTACATTCAGAGCCAGTCTATGAATGCTGCACATATCAAGTGGACTTCGGTTCGGCAGGTAATCTAATTTGGCTTCTGAATGAACTTGAATTCTCGTCATCATGGTTGGTTCAAAATTATGTAGCAGATGCACATTTCCCTATAGGCTGTCTGTTTGATTGAGCTTATTTTTCAGCTTTTAGATTATAGCTGAGTAAAAAGTTAAGAAAATTTTTTACTTAGTAGTTTCTTATTCTAAATCAACACGAAGTCTACTACTTAGAGCTATAAGTTCACGAACTTTAACAAACATTTATAACTTGTTGCATTTCTATTATGTCTATATTGTTGGGATGTGTAGAGCTTATTAGTGCCCGAGCATGGTGTAACAACGGGTAGTGCTTGTAGAGCGCTAGCAATCTAGAAGCGTGTGCTAGTATGCACTACCAAAATAGAAGTTTGTGCTAGTAAGTGCTCGTGGAGTGCTTGAGTGCTAGCAGAACAAAAGCGTGCACTAGTGAGGCGTCCTAGTTTTTCTAGTGTACTCGAGCACCGACAACGTTCTAGTTTTTCAGTATACTTGAGTGCCACGACGCGTGGATGTTTTAAAATAGACCTACATATATTGTTTCTTAGGAAAGTCACCAATAGAGTGTTGAAAAGAGTGGTCAGTTGTATTATTTGCCTCTTGCAGTAGAAAATCGCAGCAGTCGTAGACATAGTCTTACTTGGGTGAACTACGTAATTTCTGTACTTCTATCTACATTCATTTTCTTCTTAACCCCAACACATTTTCTCAATTTGTCAATTGCTATTCATATACTGTCTATGATGGTGTTTGATAAAACTGAAACTTGAAAACTAGAAATTAAGTGCTGAAAACTGAATGCTTAATTGTTCAAGTTAAAAACTGTTTGATAAAAAGTTTTAAGTGGTAAATTAAAATTAGTTATTTAATATGCACAAAAAGTTTGTATTTAAAATTTATTATTTTTAATATTTTTTTAATTTTTATAACGTGGTGGTAGTGGTGGTGTGATACCAACGGCATGGTGGGATTATGGTGGTGGTATGGTGGCGTGATAGTAGTAGAGTGGTGGTATGGTGGTGGTGGGGCAGAGGTGGCACCATGGCGGTGGTGGTGGCGGCATGGTGCAGCGGTAAGGTTATGGCGGTGGTATAGTGACATGATGGTAGTAGAGTGGTGGCATGGTGGTGGTGGGGGAGAGGTGGTAGCATGGCAGTGGCATGGTGGCGGTGGTAGTAGTTGCAACGGCAGTTGGATTATGGTGGTGGTGGTATAGTAGGGGTGGTGGCAGCATGGTGGGTGTAGCGGCATAATGGTGATAAGGAAATGGAGGCAAGGTGGTGGTGAGGGGGGAGTGGTCCCAACACGGGGATGGTGGCATGAGGGTTGGGGTGGGGCGGGAATGGATGTAGTGATGGAGTTAGGATGGAGGTAATGATGAGATTATAACGGCGTACATCAATTTTTGTGTATTAGTAAGTATAAATTCAGTTAGAATTAAATAAAAGATTTACTACTTAAAATTATATAAACATTTAGTTTACATTTTAAAAGGCACTTAAAATTTCAAGTAATATATATTTTTGTTCTCAAATGAACTTAATTTGTTTTTATTTAATACATTCAGCATTAAGTGTTGAATTGCGTTATTAAACAACCCCTATGTAATGTTATCATTCGGTTCTAACCATACTACTCAATGATGTGCTTGCCGTGTGCGACTCTTTGTTGGCTAAAAACATAGCCAAATATCAAAAGGAGTTGCAATTTCTTTTTTCACGATTGCAATTAGAACTACTGCAAGTTGATAAGTTCTAGGACCTTGCATCGAATTGGATGATGTTTCTTGTGCAAATACAATAGTCTGATTTGGGCTTGCAATGTAACAGAAATAGTGAGAAATATTAGTGCTTTCTTTGACAAGATGCTCTTCTTGACAAAGTAATCCACGTTCATCTTAAAATACTTCTGCAAAATTCAAGAGAACTTCTTTTGGGAAGTAAATGATACTTGCCTGATCTAGGTATTAATTTGACGGTTATCTTTTGTTCACTGGATATAATGCACAGTGAGTTATGGTGGATCTAGTAAGCGTCCTCGAACTTTAACTTAATTTTAATTCTTGAAGACCCTATTAGTTATTTAAGGTGATATTTCAAGAATTTAAGTCATCCCTTCCTCCCAACTTAAGGAAAAAATGTGATACTCAAGAAAATGTCCCAGGATAAACATAATTTAACTTATGATGTCAATCTTGTCGTAGCTGTAAGACTAATGCTGCCTTCATGTCAGTTAGTAATGCCTGTTCTGCCACTTCCTAATGTTTATGCATAATGACTGTATTCAGACAAGATCAAATTAGAGATTAGAAAGTTTCGAACTTTCTATTACACATCCATTCCAACTATTATTTGGATGTTTTTTTTTCCCCCCCTCCGCTTGAGTTGTACAAAAAGGTGGTTTGGAGTCTTTGAACACATACAATATAGACTAGTTGATGCAGTAATAAAAAATAATAATAAGATCATGGGTAAGGAAACACTAGGGGAAGGATAGAGTGATAGACCTAAATTGACATGAGATGCGGTATTAAGAAAAGATGTGAACTTATTGAAATTAACTAAAAATATGATCCTTAACATAATAGAACGGTGTAAAATGATTCATATAGCTGACCCCAATTAATTGGCACAAAAGTTTAGTTTGGTTATGATTTGGATACACATTAATTCTCAAGCCAATTTTAGACATATAAGGCCAAGGAAGAACATTAGCACTGAATGTTCATTAACCATTTGCAGGAATCGGCAAGCACCTACGAGCTCATAGAGGTAAGCACTGGTGGGAAGTTGAGCAGGCACAATCTTCACGTTCAGCAAGTTGGCCCAGACACAGTGACGGAGTTATCAACGTTTCACTTGTCTGTCGGTGATCAGACACAAGATCTACATAGTAGAATTGTGTTGGACCACCCACGTGGGTTTTCTCGGCAACTTCACAAGTGCATTGTAGCGCATTCTTTGGGTCAGGCTGTCTTTGATGGGAATATCAAGGTCAACAGGTAATTGTGTTTCTGTAAATTGATCTAACTTCAGTTATACACATTGTCCTCTATTTCGTTGCGTGATTATATTGGTTATAATGGTGTTAAAACTTTCTAAACTAAATGTACATGTCTTCCATATTGAGAACTTAGCCGGTTCTTTATCATTTAGTAAATAGTCTAATGGAGTGACACGAAATTTCCTTTGGTTGAAAAAACAATAAACTAATTGCTTTTGATGTGCCCGAAAAGTTCTGTTGTTTGGATCTTAGTAGTTTGTTTGGTCACTTTTGGATTCAATGAGCTGATTAATAATGGCAATGAAGTCAAGAGCTTTAGATGTTAAAATACACGTGTTTTATACGATTTTGACCGACTCCAGGTTCTAAAAACTGTTTTAAAGTCTATAATTTTTCCTGTGCAGATTTGCGCAACAGGCAGATGCTGGACAACTAACAAGAAGCCTACTCCTTGAGCCTCGTGCAACGGTGAATGTCAAACCTAACCTCCAGATCATTGCCGATGACGTGAAGTGCTCCCACGGAGCTGCAATTAGTGATCTAGAAGAGACCCAACTGTTCTACTTTCAGGCACGGGGAGTTGATCTAGAGACAGCTAGAAGAGCTCTCATCTTCTCGTTTGGAGCCGAGGTGGTTGAACGTTTGCCTCACACTTTTGTCCAAAAGAAAGTAGAAAGTCGAATCAAAAAATTGTTGGATCCCGTGGTTAAAGGTTCTGAGTGAGTGTTGGTAGATCGTTTGCAACACAAAATTTTTTGTGCTGTAAATTATCTTGTTTCACCGAGTCATTTCATATTGTGGCTCCTGTTAAAATTGAAGGGAAGCCTTGTGTTATTGAAATCAAGTTTTGCATCTTGCTCTGATTGAGCTTATTAGACCTGTGCATAGCTGATGCAACTTTGTAATTTTTTGTTTTATCTTTTTCCGTGGAAAAAAAGAATCTAATCCCCCCTCCCACTCCCCCAATCTAAAAAGGTGGTGGTTAATTACACAATAGTAAACTAAATCAAATCAAACATCGAGTCCCAATCAAATAGGGTTAATTCTTTTAACCACAAAGGAAGAAAAGGAACACCATTGAAGGCATGGAAGACAAATCGAGAAGGTGGAGCACTGAAGTAAGCCATATAGAGAAGGTGATGATGGACTACTATCGAGGGATAGAGAAGGTGATGATGGACTACTATCTAGAGCTATTCAGATCATCAATTCCTACAATTGAGAAAGGTATGCTAAGGGGAGTTCGAAGAATGGTAAGCAAAGAGATGAATGCACAGTTAACAAGGATTATTAACATGGAAGAGATCAAGGAAGCACTGTGGCAAATGCATCCAAACAAGGCTCCAGGTCCTGATGGCAAAACAGTCCTTTTCTACCAGAAATATTGGGATATAATAGGCGAAGACATCTCCAAAGTGATTCTGGAATACCTCAATGGTACTAAACAGTTGGCAGACATCAACGAAACTTTTATTGTGCTTATACTGAAGGTAAAAGCCCCAAGGAAAGCAGTGGAATTTTGGCCCATAGCCCTGTGCAACGTCATATACAAAATAATAGCAATGGTGTTAGCAAATGGATTGAAAAGGATGTTACCCGAAGTGATCTTGGAGTATCAGAGTGCATTTATCCCGGACAGAGCAATCACAGACAACATTCTCATAGCCTTTGAAATCTTCCACTATCTAAACAACAAAAGAACGGGAAGTCAAGGTCAAATGGCTATCAAATTGGATATGAGCAAGGCATACGAACGAGTGGAGTGGCTTTTCCTGAATGCGATCATGAGCAAAATGGGTTTTAGCCAGAGATGGGGAACTTGATAATGGTTTGTGTCACGTCAGTTCAATACAAGATCCTAATCAATGGAAGAACAATCGCATCGTTAACACCTCAAAGGGGCATCAGACAAGGGGATCCACAATTGCTGTACATATTCCTTATTGTTGCAGAAGGTTTCTCATCCTTAGTCAAACAAGCTGAGGAAGAAATGAGATTAAATGGAATCAAGATAGCAAGAGGAAGTCCTATCGTATCACATTTACTCTTCGCTGATGACTGTTTGGTTTTCTGTAGAGCAAATGAGGAGGAAGCCTAGTGTATCAAAGAATTGCTTAAGGAGTTTGAGGTAATGTCTGGGCAAAAAGTCAATCTCAATAAATCAGCCATCACGGTCAGCAAAAACATATCAAGTCCATGGAAAGCGAGAATAAAAGAAATCCTTGGAATCCTTATAACAAACGGATATGTAAGATACCTGGGAGTGCCAACGATTATTGGTAGAATGAAGAGAGAAACTTTCAACAACTTCAAAGACCGAGTTTGGCATTACATTAAGGGGTGGAAGGAAAAACTACTATCAGCAGGACGCGAGATCCTCATAAAGTCTATCATGCAAGAGATCCCTGCATATGCAATGACAGTCTTCAAACTTCCAGACGCTTTTTGTGACCAAATTGTCTCAATGATGGCAAAGTATTGGTGGGAAGGTACTGAGGAGAAGTGCAAAGTACACTGGAAAGGATGGGACTACCTGTGTAAAAAAGCAAACTGGAGAGTGGATTGGGGTTCAGAGAATTGAAAGCATTCAAAAAAGCCCTGTTAGCAAAACAAGGATGGAGACTCGTGACAAACCCAAATTCACTTATGGGACGAATTCTAAAAGCTAGATATTTCCCAGAAACCACCTTCCTTAAGGCCGAGATAGGCAACAACCCATCCTATACATGGAGGAGCATATGGGGAAGCTCAGATATCCTGATACAAGGAGTGAGATGGAGGATTGGAAATGGTGGGCGGGTAGGAATATGGGAAGACAAATGGATGCCAAATCCACCTTTCTTCAAGATTGTTAGCCCAAATGTTCATAATCTAGTAGGGCTAAGAGTAGCCGATTTAATTGATATGGAGCTGGGTAAATGGAAAGAGGATGTTATTAATGAACTTTTCTTTCCTTTCGAAAAGGAGATGATATATGTGGGATACCCCTCAGTCCAAACCTTCATGCTGACAAGCTAATCTAGCACTATACCTCAGATGGAAGATATACGGTCAAGTCTGGATACTGCATTGCGTGTAACCTCTCAAGCTCAAATAGAAACTGCTCAAACAATGAAGGTGTGACTCAAATCTGGAAAAAGGTCTGGCATACTCAAATACCAAACAAGATCAAGATCTTCATATGGAAAGCTTGCACAGATATCCTACCTGTTATGGTTAATCTCTACAAGAAAAAATGCAGCCCAAGCTAGGTATGTGGACTGTGTAGGAAAGAGGCAGAAACTGGTATCCACTGTCTAAGGGACTGCAAAGAAGCTGAAATGATTTAGAGTAATGTGCGAGAAATGTGGAATTGGAGTAACACACAACGAAAAGGAGAAGTAATGGATTGGGCGATGGAAAGCACGAAATTCCTAAGTACAGGATCGCTGGGACTCTTCTGTACAGTAATTTGGTGCGTATGGGCAAATAGAAATGCAGAGTGGTCGGAAGGAAAAAGAAAGCTAAAGAGGTGGCCAGGTTCGCAAGACAATACCTTGAGGAATTCACACAAAGCAAGTCAAGTACGGACAATGAAACCGAAAAGGGGTAGGACACAATTAAAGCTCGGAGATGGAAGGCTCCATCTGCAGGAACTTTTAAAATCAATTTTGATGGAAGTCTTGGACCAGATGGCACAAGAAGCATTGGACTGGATTCGGGATGATTTGGGTCAAGTGGTTGCAGCCCAAGCAATACCTATTAGCGGAATACAGGATGTTGATCACATTGAAGCATTTGGGGCACCAAGGGCAGTGGAGTTTGCCAAAGAATTGGGACTGAGGAACATTCAGCTAGAAGGAGATTCCTTAAGAGTAATCAGAGGCTTAAACTCAGAAGAGGAGGACCTGTCTGCCATGGGGAATATGATTGAAGCCACCAGAAGCTACATTAAAGAGTTTCCTAAAAGCAGCTGCACTCATACACTCCGAGAGGGAAACAGAGCTGCGCATGGCTTGGCAAATTTTGGAAGAATCGCTAATAGAAAGAAAACGCGGTTAAAGGAGACACCGAGCCCAATTCTTCAAGCTGTCCAAGAGGAACAAAGGGGAAGAGAAGATGCAACAGAATTGGAGTAGAAGGCTATAGGTTTCCAGTTTTTTCGTTTTCTTTCTGATGTTTCATTTGTTAACATCTATTTGTCTATCCTTTGATATGTTTTGAAACCAGACTTTGAAATGGTTCTCCCAAAAAAAAAAAAAAAAACCCATATATTTAATGAGATTTAAGAAGTTTGATTATTTGTTACTACAATATTTTATGTTAATTTAGACCTTTCTTTTATTGCCAGTATTTTCACTGAAAATAATTTATTTTATTATTTTTGCTTTCTATTAGATTAATAATATGCGTTGCATGTATTCAAACTAACTTAATTTATTTTTCTTCATATTTAATTAGTGCAAAATCAACCATTTGTGAATGTTTTCCTATTTTGATTTTGTCTTTCTCTCTTTTTTTTTCTTTGCCTAGTATTCATCTCAAAGAAGCAAGGTTACCACACTTTTATGGGGTATTATTTCTCATTATGTTGAATGCAAATATCTTTTTCTTTAAAAAAAAAAAATGGCTCAGATAAGCATGTATTGGCATTGCCTCTTAGGTTTTTTAAACCCTCAGCGAGCCATGACAGTCATCCAAAAAATTGTTTAACTAATTGCCCTTTTTTTTCGTTTCTTCTTTTTTTTCTTCTCTTTTTTTTTTTTTCCTATCTTTCTTTTTTTCTTGTTTTGAGGTTTTAGCAGCTATCTTCATTAGGGACGTAGAAATAATTTACTAACCCATTTTAAGTCGTTAATGTCGCACCAATTCGTGCCATTTATGTGAACGAGTAAATTAGGTAACAACAAAAAATAGTTGCGTGTTATTTCTTAAACCCATTATCAATCTAACCAAACTCTCACATAATCTATATTAGTTATAGTATATATACAAAAAATTCTAGTTTTATATGTATTGTATATATATAATTATAGTTATATAAATTCATATAATTTATAAAAAAATAACTCATAACATTTTAGATATGTACTGTAAATATTATTTTAGAGATGCACTTATTTTGTTTTTGTTTTGTTATTGTTATTATTATTAAATGACAATTGTTGTTTTTAGTTGGTCTTTTACTTAACATTATAAAAATAATTCTTTTTAAAAAAAATTTACAATAAGTTTTTTTTGTTTATTAGAAACTAATTGTAAGAAAGTAATCTTAAAATTTTATAACCTTTCAGTCTGTTGAATTACCTAAATTGCGGGTTAAAATCATTAAAAAAACACCACCTAACCGCTGATTTTAAGGAGTTGAGGATGAATTATTAAAAAGTTCACCTATTGTAATTTGACATATCCTCCAACTGAGCATGACATTAAATGAGAGTGTTACAAATACATAAAAATAAAAGAATAAATCTAAGGCCATCGCCTGGTGCACCGCATAGTACACCATCTATCTACGTGTCATTTGCATTAGCACTGAGAAATGGAATCCCTATTTGCAGTGTTTGATAAATTGCGATACAAGCAAAACACCATGATGTGCATAAGTGTTGGTTTCTTTCATAAATTTTAATTTTTATTATATATATTTTTTAATTTTAAACTGATTCTAATAAAAAAGAAAAAAAGAAAAAAAGAAAAAAAGAAAAAAATAATTAATTTTACAAAAAATGAGAAGAGTTTAAAAATTATAATAATTTGATCAAATAATAACAAAATTTTTATTAAATATTTTTTTAATTTAATTAGTGTATTTGAAACTATTTGAGGTTATTTTGTATTTGAATATGATATGTAAAGAAACTATTTGAACTCATTCCTGATGCACCGATCAGTGTTGGTTTTGTTTGATAAATTACGATTTTTCATTTAATTTTTTATTTTAGATTCATTCTAATGATAAAAATAAAAAATTACAAAATAATTAATTTTACTAAAAATAAGAAGAGCCTAAAAAATATAATAATTTGATCAAATAATGATAAAATTTTTATTAAATATAAGAAAAGTCAATAACTCCAATTTGGCCTATATGAAAAAGTTATTTTTTTAAAAAAAAAAAGTTATTAGTTTTTCTTTATAGAGATAACTTAAAAACCAACTTTTTAAAAATAAATAAATAAATAAATTTTTTTTATAGACGTCAAATCGGATTTATTGGTTTTTCTTATATTTAATAAAAATTGTGTCATTATTTGATCAAATTATTATATTTTTTAGATTTTTCTCATTTTTAGTAAAATTAATTATTTTTTAGATTTTAGATTTTAAATTTTTTTCATTAGAATGAGTCTAAAATAAAAAATTGAATGAAAATCACAATTTATCAAACAAAACCAATACTAAACTGTTCTTAATTTTCAAACGCTGATGCAAGTGCCACGTGGACAGGCAGTGCTAGTTGCGGTGGCCCTAGCATTATAGATTAACACCCAATGGATTGCCAGCTAATATATAGTATCTCATAAAAGATTATAAAAAATAATACCCTAAAATTTGTTGGAAAATCTCACTAAAATCTAAAAAAGATGGTCTAAAATCACGCAATTACTTCTACAGATACGAGAGGCAATGACAAATTCAACTCATTAAATCACTCGAAATTCAAAACTAATAAAAAGTCCTAATTCAAAAGAAAATAATTATCACATACAGAACTTCAAGTTTCAGTGTGAATGAAAACTAATAAAATTAAGAGTAATTTTATTATAAATTCTATTATTAATTGATAATAAAATTTTAATTTTGTGGTAATTTTTTTCACAATTTTAATTTCATGCGATAAGTGATGTATTTATCAGTTCATAAAACTGAGACATTAGTTAAATAAAAATGTATTACTTTTTATTCCCAACAGTTATGATAGCTTGATAAATGTATCACTTGGATTTTTCAGCTTGTCCAAAACGAGAAAGATTAAATCTTAAATAGAAAAAAATTAGACATAATATAATTATTCTAAATTTGATATAACTAAATCTCTTAAAATAAAAATTGTGAAATTAAATCTTTTATGAGATCTAAAAAAATAACTAATCTTTAAATGTTTCTAAAATTAATTACCTAAAAAAACTAATAAAATACGAATTTTCTGTTATATAAGTACCAATGAAATTTACATTCCACATCAATGACAACTGATAAAATTCATATTTACTGTTTAAAAAAGGAAATATTTCGAAATGGAAATAAAATCCATCCACAATAATTGCAAATAGAAACTTTCTGTTTATTTTGAAATGGAAATAAAATTTGCCCCGAAAATTAATGGGGGGTAAAACAATCAAACTAATATCTTAATTTCAAATGTGGAATTAAAAACCTTGAAATAAAATCAACTGCACTAACCCGTTTATAACTTTTTAAAATAGGACTAAACATCGATTAACTTTATATTTGACGTCCCTCCACAAAAAAATATCACATGGGAAGGTAGTTCACAATTGCCAAAAATTACATTTGTTTCTCACCAATGAAGGAGTTTGTGAATTCTAAACATAAATGATAACGATAAATAATAACCGGTTTGTGTAGTATTTAGTTTCGAATATGTTATTATAATTAAATTTAATTCATTTTGTACAGTTTGTTAGGTTTGTTATTTATATAAAAAAAATCAAGTTGATCCAACATTTATAGCTATGTGATGGAAGAAATTTGTTTAAAAATTTTCTTTTCAAAATTATTATTAACAATTATTAATTTGTACATAAATATTATTCGATCACATAGTTACAGATATTAAATCAACTTGAATTTTTTTTTATAGGTAACAAATTGACGATTTCTATATAATGAACGAATTCGATCGTAAAAATATATTTAAAAATCAAACCCTAAATTCTGCACAGCATGGTCCGATTTGCAGTTTATTTTCAAAACAAAAGGAAAAACTAGCATTATTCCCAAAATGGATAATGCATAATCTATACTATTTTTTATAACTAAACATTAATTCTTTGAAACTTAAACTGTGAATCTAATTTTTCTAAATTCTCAAATTTATTAAAAATAAAAATATACATATCAACAAATCATTGGTTACATTTATTATTGATTCTTTAATCATTATGGTAATATTGTTTAAATATTTAATTTATAATTTTAATTAGTACTATATATAGAAAAAGAGTCTAACTAGATATATTCTTTACTATTTTTATAAGGTCAAACTTAAACATTAAATTGTCAAATATTATTAAATTATGATAATTTTAAATATATTTCTAACAAAATTTGTGAATCTTCTTACATTTATATATATATTTTTTTGAAGACTCCCTTCACCTATTTAATTTTTATTTTGATAAAATAATATATTTAATTAGCAATTTTTTAATTTTCTTAATATGTTTATCATAGAACTTAAGGATTAGTGAGAATTTCTTCATTTTTTAATTTTATTTTTTTTATTTTCTAAATTTTATCACAATATTCATCCAGTTTTAAATGTGTAATTTATAAACCTGAATTTCGATAGTGATATAAACAGATTTAATATCAAAATTATGTGAACTTTTGATGTATTATTAGAATTAGTTAGTGAAAATAACTTATTTAGAATTAAGGTATGTGAAATTTTGAAGTATTAATCATCACATGAATTAATTTAACAATCTGATAAACTAAAAATAAAATCAAGTTAATTAAAATGAAATAATCATACAAACAGTTAAAAACAATAAAGTGATTTTTTTTTAAAATTTAGTTGAATATTAATTATAAAAAAAATTATTAAGATATATAAAACTCAAACTTACTTTTTATCATTTTTCTAACATAATGTTCATGTTATTAATTTACATATACAAAAATTTATAAATAAAATTTAGAATGAACAACTTTAATTGTAGACGAGCATTGTATTATGTTCATTTTAAAGAAAAGGACCTGAAATTAATGCAAAACTAAAATTTTTTGTAATTTTCTAACCAATATTGTTGTATACAAATTTAATAATTTTTTAAATTTTTATTCAAATAAATATGAAATAACTTTAGCTCAATACTTTCTCCACATTTGTAATTTATATTTTATCTTACTTTCTATTAATTCAATTAAATTTAAAATATTTTAATATATTATTAAAATATATTTATTTAGTTCTGTGCATAGCACGGGTTGAAATACTAATTTAGTCAAATCGTCATTCCTAAAAAAGAAATAAGTATCTCCAGCAGAAATTATGTTGGACAAAAGAAGAACCTCTTGAACCTGTTCCAAGAGGACTAATAACCACAGTAGAATGATTTAAAAGTTTCTTGTAAGTCATCAGAAAAGAAAGGGTAGTAGCATTTCTTTTGTAGGCTTGCCTTAGATCTGAGTCATCCAAGCCCCTTTAGATAAAAGGGGGAAATAATCAAAAGATTTCTTGACAATCTTAGCATTTATATTGTAAAACTACCTCATTAAATCACTTTCGAAAAATCGTGTCATCAATATCAAATCAATTGTGGAGTTTTCGCACGAAACAGCACAGCGGACGATTATGTAGGCACAACACCGTCTGGATGCTTCTCCTTTGCTGCATTACTGGGAAGATCAGGCCCACTAGGGATCTTTCCAGGATAGTTAGTAGTTGAAGAATCTGACCCGATCATACTGTAGATTCCAAAATCAAGAAATTAGTTAATGCAAAGAACCAGGTGCAAAGTCTCCTAGCTACAAGAATGACAAGCTCACCTTCTGTCAACAATGACCACCGAACGAAGCTCACAGTTGTTAAAGCTGAATATACAATCATAGATCAGTCATAAGGAAAAATGGTCAAAGACAAGATTCAATCAGTTCTAAATGTGCCCATGCACAAATTTGCGATATATGTTGGACCAATTCATTACTGTTCTGCATGCAAACTTGAATTTACATCTATCCAGACTAGGAAAAAAAAAAACAGCAACTCAATACAAGCAATGGAGAAGGTTTACTATATTGAAAAGATAATACAAATCAAATGGAAAATAGATCATATTTGTAGCTTCTGTTCGTGCATTTTTATGAGGGAAAAAACAAGAACACGTGGAGGATGTGATTCTATAACAGGATGAGGCTGTGCTTCATCACCTGTATCCCTAGTTTCATTATCCCTTCAGCAATTTCGCTAAATCTAGATGCGGGCTACAATTATCCTGATGCAGTGAAGGACGTGCAATAACGGCAGGGGTAGCGTCGACTTTTACTCCATTCAGTAATAACAGGACATAGGAAAGGGAGAAAAAAGCAATGTACTAAATGAGCAGAGCACTTCAGTGCCTATATTAAGACACTTTTTGTGGCTAATGGGTAATATTTGGGGAAAACTCCCAGTAGGAATTACCAACAATTTAGCCATAACTGAATCTGTACACAACTAAAATCTATTCAAGACTATTCTTATTGAAACCAGCAATATATTTTTTATCTAAAAGAAATTTAAGATATATGATGATAAGGAGTGGAGCATGGGAAGATCAAAAGACATGAAATTTCACACCAGGAAGGGGCTAATCAACTCATTCTGGTTGTTAGTGTGCGTGTGCTGAGCACACGTGTGTTTTAGCTCATAGATTGGTTGAAATGCATAGGGGCAGAAGCAATTCCACACCAGGAAGGAGCCAATCAACTCATTCTGGTTGTGGGTGTGCATGTGTTGAGCGCACGTGTGTTTTAGCTCTTATTCTGCATGTGTGGGATTCCTCTTCAACATCATAAGTTCGAATAGATAATCGATATGATAGGACAATTAATAATGTTTTCCTCTCCACCCATTGGTGTTGGTGGAAGCTAGTGACATGCCAAAGAGTCACTTGAACCCAAGGCTTCCCAAGTGAAGAAAAATTCGTTTTTTTCCCCGTTGGTTGCTTAGAGTACATAGTAGACCAGAAAGTGCATATGCTGCTCCCTAACAATAAAATTAATAAGACATGATACACTTACGGTTTGCATATTTCACTCTTTACAGATGGATGGCAATCATTTCCAAATGCACTTAGGGTATGAATCAAGAATCCACTGTGGGTAACAACTGCAATCTCCTCCTCTTTCCGCGTCCACAACCTGGACAAAATGAAAATAAAAAATTAAAAGGAGAAGTGTCAAGTAACTGTCACATAAACTCTATATTGCAAAAAAGTGATATATGAATATTGCAAAAAAGTGATATATGAAAACACACGAGTTTGGGATACCACAAGTAGTTGGATCATAAGACTTGACCTACAGCAAATGAGTCTTTATGGTGCTACTTATTTCCTCAAATAGTAGATTCATATTCAGAAGAAACAAAGTCACAAACTGTTAACCGAATCCTGTTTCCAAGTATCCAGTGATCAGACGGTAACAAAGTGTCAAACACATCTTATTCAAGTTTAATAAGATTAGGAAAAAAGATGCAAGGAACATGCGAAGCAGAATCAGTTGCAATAAAAAACTACGAGGCCATTTTTATCCGGAAAAATAAAATCAATATTAATCAATGTGCTCAGTAAACAGGATCACCAAAAAGAACAAGAAAAAAAGAATAAAAAAATAGAATCTCTAGAAAGAATATAAGACATGTGTCCAACACCCCTACCCAAATTGAATACTTGTATTCTTTAATTCTTAACAATGTTCGAAGAAGAAAAAAGAAGCTCACAATTGATACAAAAGAAAAACTACTAGCCTCTCACGTGTATAGAAACTAGAAAGATAAAAACCCTTTCTCACCATAAATCTCATGATTCTCATTTGAAATATGAAGTACATTCCTAAAAAATAAAAAGGGGGTAGAGTTTCGATGTGTAGGAGAAGGGCGTGCTTTTGGTTCGTGCTTGATGTGGATGCTATTGTTGAAGCATAAAAAAAAAAATTTCTGATGAGGTCAAGTCGCCCTTACATAGATTCAAATGTGTTCTTATTAATTTGTATAGTTGATTGTCTGAACGAGAAGTATTGTCAGGTCAATAATACGGTTGACTACATAGAGTGTTTGTCTTTGTGATGATCTTTTTTGTTAAAGTTTCTTGTTTTTACCTCCATTTCTTGAGAGAGTTCTTTTATTATTCTTCTCTTTTTATAAGTGATTATTTTTCCTCCTATACATGTAATATTGTCTTAATACCTTTTTATAGTATTTTATTCACTTATAAAAATAAAACATTCCAAAAAAATAACATCTTGTGTCAAATTACTTACAGATATAGCCTGCATGGATGCCCACTTCCCATTTCGACCACTCCGCCTCCACCTACTATTGCCTAGCAAAAAATGAAGCATAGAAACTTCAAAATTGGCCCCGTACAAGTATCCGATACTTATCGGATACCGATACGCGCCCGATACCTGGAGATACATATTGGATTGATAAGTATTTCAAAATAATTTTTTATTATTTCAATTTTGGACATTTTGGATACGCACAAGATACGGGGAATACATTCTGGATATGGATGGGATACTTTTTTTATACGTTTCAAAAATTATTATTATTTAAAAAAAAATATTTTTTTTATTTAGTAAATGCTTTGGTTTTATTGTTTTGGATGTACTGCCATCTAGATATTTTTTTCTATACTTAATGGGAATTTAATTTTATTTATTACTTATTCAGTTATTCTTGACTTAAGTAGTTATTGAATACTCCAAAATAATAGCAAAATGAATTAACTGCGTTTGAGTTTTATAAATAATATAATACTACAAATTCTATAAAAAAAATAATGTTAACAAACGAATCCTAATGGTACTTGTATCCTACTTTTTATTTATTTATTTTGTCATATGGCTGTATCTGTACCCAGTATCCTAACGTAGTCATATCTCATATCTATATCCCTACTTCCTAGCTATCAAATGAATGTTGACGTGGACCATTAGTTAGTCCAAGAACTAACGTCCTTTACTCCCTTGGGATGAGTCATAACAAGAGCATAAAAGGCTGTCTTGTCGAACCACCTCTCAAACGAGCACACTCTCCAGATGGAACATATTGCCAAGGGATCGTATCATGCTCCATGGAATGGAGGCGCGTGCGATGGGGGTAACTGCTACAATCTCACAAAAGACGTAGGTTGGAGCTAGATTTAGGATCCCTACTTAGGACCATTAAAAGGACTTGTGACTTAGAGGATAGAGGTAAAAATAGTCAAGATCTCCTAAATAACCGTGCTCGGTTGGCTTCACCTTAGCCGGTCTTGGGACAAAGTGGATGTTGACCAAAAGTCTCGACACCTTGGATCTCATATCAAAGCTCAATAGAAAAATATCCCAACTACTCCTATTATCCCTTGAGACAACCACTTATATTTGATAACTAGGATGGCAATAGGCAGACAAATATACATACCAACAGGAGGTCGAACAAAAGGGAATGCGCTATGCATTCACTGTGAGTTGTCCCCCCCTATGGTTCAACCCGTACATAAAAGGGTCCCTCCATTAATGAGGACACCAACCTTAGCTCTATGTGGTCTTCATTCTCTCTCCAAGAGACAGAACACACCCTTTCTCTTCCAAGGGTGCTCAGTTGTTCCCTCTGTTCACGGTGGTCTCTTAACCAACAAGTGCATGCGATTTCCAGTCTACTCCAACCGGCATCCGCTTTCTCAAATGCATTTTGCAATATATAACATAATGTAACTTTTATGATGTATCTGCGTACCCCTATCCAGCTTTTGGATCTAGATCCTCGGGCACTAAGATTAAGGATTTAAGGAAGTTTAACGCCTGCACATACACCCATGCCTGATACTCTCGAGTCCATGTAATATAGGTTAGGACACAAAATAGGGATGTTATTGCCTGGTAAAAACACAAAACAGGTATAAAATAAAAAAACTCCGACTCACGAATAACAGTTGTGCATCTAAATATAACAGCGCTAGGTAAACTGTGAATATTTGAAGAGAGAACAAAACAATCTTTTACGCATAAGTTGATTAACTAATAGTTGCTAAGGGAGCTGACAGCTGAGAATAACAAATTATTGATTTAACCGTCAGAATTCTTTCCACATTAACATCAAATTTTACACCAAGATATTCCGGCAACAGAGAGGAGGAGTCACCAGTTGAGAAACTTCATTCCCCTTGCAGCAAGTTCTTCATTCTTCTCTCTTACATCAGGCTTCCACAAAATGTCAGCATCACTTCCTATCTGAAAAAAAAATTACAAACATTATCCATTAATATGCTATCCACAAACCAAATCACTTTTTCTTAGTTTCAACAAATGACGGGGGGTGGGGGTGGGGAACCCCGAAGTGATTACCCTGCATAGGACAGGCAGTTTGTATGCATATAAACACATGAATATCACCCATATCCAATTTTCCACAAGGGTAAATAAGAAAATGAAAAAGAACTTGCCAGTGAAAAATCAATGGCTGGAAAAAGAGGCTTATATTCGCTAATGCTTCTCCTCCTATCACATGGGTGAATACCCTGTGCATTATAACACCGACATTAGTAGCCCGAAGATTTAAATTTTATTTAATAAGGGGATGGGAGAAAGCAGGAAGCCAAAAAAGGTGGAAAACTCTATTGACTACGAGTTACAAATGTAGCAAAACAATGGTTAAATATAGGCAACCTAAACAAGATCTGCAGCAGTTAAAAATGAAACAATTCCCTTCACCGATAAGGTTAATTAATGGATGTGCTACTTTACAACGGAATTAATCTAACTCCCAAAAACTCCAGTAAATTCAAAATCAGGTTGAGTTCAACTCTGCTAACAAATATTAGAACAACAGTTGAAAGGACAAACGAGTTGATATAGTGAACCCAATAATTGCAAAGTGCGCTTAAAGCATTTACAACTTGCAACGTAGGCATTAAGTGTAGCATATAAGCCTTTGACTTTTCACATACATTTTAACATCTGGAGAGAGAGAGAGAGAGAGATTTATGTACATAGTTATCAGAATCTTACGATTCCCGATTCATACATAAATTAATATGAATCTATGAATGAATCTATTTTGTGATAGAGTCGTGATGAATCTAAGGATTCCAATTACGAGTCGATTCACGATAAACAATTCATGTGATTCTTAATATTATTAGAATCAACAAATTTTGAACCCCATATAACTTAGTGTGCTTATTATGAAAATAAAAAATTAAACATCTATACTTTATTACTCATTTGGTGATTAGAGGAATTAATAAGAACTATGAAGAACTGATAAATTCTCAACTCTTTTTCTAATTTATCTTCTAAGTGAAATATGCCAAAATACGTATTTTTAAGATGTCTAAGATGAAAATATCGCTTTTTATAAATTATTTAGGGCTATTTTAGTGAAAAAAATATAGTTTAATATTATATGAGTTGGATCATTGGATTCAACGGTTCCACAACAATTTTTCTAAATTCTTCTTTATTAGCAATAAGCAAAACATATTTTAAAGTATTTTATATTTAATAGCTCTTCTCTTATTATACTCTTTTTGAGATTTCTTGGTCCAAATTTTAAATTCTAAAAGAGAACATATAATAATTATCTTATGATTCTCGATTCGATTCGATTCACAATTCACAATTCACAATTCACAATTCACAAATAACAAAATAAATACATTCAGACAACTGACTTAAAATTTAAAATTTCCTTTTTTATTGCCGGCGGGG
>JAULJZ010000022.1:6593301-6607443 GCA_032270985.1 Heliamphora pulchella | reverse complement strand
AAATAAAGAGATCCCTCGAGAAGAGCGGGCAACCTCAATCCCAAGAAAGTAACGAAGAATGCCTAAGTCCTTGGTATGAAAATGGTGAGCCAAATGTCGTTTTAAGGCAGCCATACCAATAGAATCATTATTAGAAATAATGATATCGTCAATATAAACAATCCGCACAATAGTATTAGCAGAAGAATTATGAACAAAGACCGAATGGTCAAATATGGAACGTCGAAAATCATAATCAATGATAACAGAATTGAAGCGATCAAACTAAGTACGAGGTGATTGCTTCAGACCATATAGGACCTTGCGCAAGCGACAAACAAAGTGCTCACTGCCAGGCACAACATAGCTCGATGGCTGATCCATATAGATCTTCTCTTGAAGATCACCGTGAAGAAAAGCATTCTTAATGTCTAGCTGATACAATAGCAAAGAACGAATAACAGCAATAGATAGAAGGATTGGAACAGAGTTAAAGGCGAGCCACAGGAGAGAGTTTTTAAGTAATCAACGTCGTAGGTCTGAGTATAGCCCTTAGAAACAAAACGCACCTTAAGACGCTCAACAGAACCATCCGAAAAATACTTGACTGTATAGACCCAATGACACCCCACCGAATGCTTTTTAGGAAGGAGAGAGGTAAACTCCCAAATTTGATTCTTATAAAGAGCATGCATTTCCTAATCAATAGCACGTTTCCATCCAGATAGAAACATAGCCTGCTTGTAAGAAGTAGGAATAGAAATGGAAGACATGGTAGACATAAAGGCATGGAGAGAAGATAACAAACGATCATAAGACACAAAGTGAGCGATGGTAGATGCATGTACGTTTACCTCGACGCAAAGCAATTAGTAGGTCATCAGAACTAGAACGAGCAGAAGAGATAGGAACCTCTACTGGAGAAGATGAAGAGTCCGAGCTATATGAGACGATGGGCCTATTTTGAGATCGTTGATAAACCTGCAGAAGTGGGTGAGAAGGGCAAAAGGGTGACATAGGACGAGGAAGAGTCGAAGAAGAGAAAGACTCCCCCTCATGATAGAAGATGAGATCAAAAGAAAAGTGATTATCCAAGGAAGTAAAGAAATGAGTGGACTTAAAGAAAGTCACATCAGCACTCACATAGTATTGTTGAGACTCCGGATAATAACACTGATATCCTTTTTGAGTACGAGAATATCCGAGAAAGACACACTTATGGGCTTGAGGGGATAGTTTATCAGTACCGGGATCAAGAACATACACAAAAGCAGTGCAACTAAAAACACGAGGAGTGAGGGAAAAGGTGGAGAGATCGGATATAACAAGAAAAAAAGGAATTGACGATCGAGAACAACGGAAGGCATGCGATTAATTAGATAACAAGCAGTAGGACATCATCACTCCAAAAGTATCTCGGTACTTGGGCATGAAATAATAAGGTACGAGCAACATCTAACAGATGATGGTGCTTATATTTAGCAATGTCATTTTGTTATGACGTGTGAGCATAAGTCGTCTGATGAATAATACCACGATCGACACAAAAGGAAGTAACAGTAGACTACGTATATTCTAATGCATTATCCGATCGAATAACTTTGATGTGCTTTCCAAATTAAATAAAAATTCTATTATAAAATGTAGAAAGAGGATGAGGCAATTCAGACTGGTGTTTCAACAAAAAAAGCAAAGTCAGACGAGAGTTGTCATCAACAAAAATAACAAAATAAGAATATCAACTAGTACTTGGAGTTCGAGAATGACTCTAGATGTCCGTATGGAATCAAAGGACTCGGATTGACGATGATGGCTACGACTAGGAAAAGAACTACGGTGATGCTTGCCTAATTGACACGCTTCATACTCAAAACTGGATACATGAGGTAAGTTGGGGATGGTCAACTTAAGCTTAGCCTTCCAAGGATGGCCTAAGCGAAAGTGCCATTGAAGAGGTGAAATGGTAGCATTTAAGACTGATGAAGTATGGGAAGGATAACGAGAATCAACGTCAAGATAGTAGAGCCCATTCTTCTCATGCCCCAAAGCAATCATTTTCTTGGTCTTGAGGTCCTAAGAGACACAAGAAGTAGGAGAAAAAGTTACGAAGCAGTGTAGAAATTTAGTGAATTGACTAATCAATAGCAAGTTAAAGGAAAAATCAAGAATATAAATACTAGAAGGTAAGGCCGGAGAAGGATGAAGGACACCTTGCCCGTGAACAGATTGAGATAAGCCATTAGTTAAGACTATATGATGCTTAATAGGAGTCAAATGAGAGAAATGAGATGGATTACCAGACATATGAAAACTAGGCCTGAATTGAGGATCCAAGATGAAGAGATAAGAGCCACACATGCAATTTTATCTGAATTAACTATAGTAGTAGTAGAAGAGGGAAGCAGCACATCACACACGGTCTGAACAAACTTGCTAATTTGAATATGGAAAGCATTATGAGAACTCGAAGAAGTCTTTACTTCAGCTATATTAAATCAAGGAAACCAAATAAGCTAAATCCAAACACACCAAAGAAGTCCAAAGTACGAAACTAGATCTGATCAAGATAACTCAACGGTGCAAAATCGAACCAAGGAAAAACCAAAACAAATCAAACCAATTAGGTTTGGATCAGATCAACCAACCAAAGAACCAAAAAGAGAATTCGCCGTGTGTGTTGGTGCAAAAAATTGAACCCAAACACCAAGATTCACCAAAAGGACCACAAATCAGACTTACACAGGAAGAGTTGGCATTGATAAGAAGCCTCGATTGTCAAATCACAAACTAAGGCTTTGGCTTTTTAACGTCGAAATCCACTTAGAGGGTCAAATTGACTTCGAAATAACCAATCAAACACCCAATCGACTTCCAAAGAGTTCTCAACCATAAGAATCGGCACCAGTAGAATGAGCTTGGATGAATAGAAAGCAAATCGGCAACTATAGAATGAGCTTGGACCAGCAGAAAGCAAATCGGGAGTTATAGATCGAAGCTAGGGTTTTGCAAATCACTGAAATCGACTAGAGGTCTTCTAAATCATCAAGTTAAGCAAGAGTGTGGCTACCAAATCAATCGCGAACCAAGAAACAACAAACTAAAGTCGTTGCGAACCTACGTGAGTATCTGAATCGGCCTCTTTGAGTTAGCCACGGGGCAACAGCCTTTGACGCCCGACACTATTGCGACAGGAGGGGCTTGCCCATCAGCCTACTTTGCCAAGAGGTGGCAAGAGCGCAACTACCTAGCCCAAACCTACTTAGATAAAACAGCAAGGCGTATGAAGGGGGCGACGCCCTCTTCTTGGAGATAACTCCAAAAGATCAACTAAACCTAGCCTAACCTACTTAAACCATCTAAAGGCAGCCGTTCACGTTTTTCAACAAATCAAAGTCCGTATAACTATAGTACTAGTTATGCACCTGCATAATTTTATGCAGCCTTTTGAAGTGAAATGATGCAAGTGAAATGTGATGCATCAGGTATTGGCATTGTGGGGTGTTAAGCCAAGAGTGTCATCTATTTGCTTATTTCAATGAGAAGCTCACTTACGCCAAATGTCGTTACTTACCTATGACAAGGAATTGTATGATGTTGTTCAAGCTTTGTATTATTGGCGTCATTACCTTCTCCCGCATGAATTTGTGTTTTATTCTGATCACAAAGCCTTACGGTACCATAACTCTCAAAATAAGTTGAAACCTCACCATTGCCCTTGGCTGAAGTTTCTTTGAGCCAAATCTTTCGTGCTTAAACAAAAATTTGGGTCTGCTAATAAAGTGGCTAATGCTCTTAGCTGTCGTGTTACTCTGCTCTCTGTCATGGATGTCCATATCACCGCTTTTGAACATTTAAAAGAGGATTTTCACGTGTCCTGATTTTGGCCGGATTTTTGCACATATAATTGTTGACCCCCACCTCACCCATTGATGACTTTTTCCTTCAAGATGGATTTCTGTGTTGCGGCAATAAGTTGTGCATCCCATGAACATTTGTATGGGATTTCTTAGTTTGGGAATTTCACGCAAGCAAACTTTCTGGACATATTAGACGTGATAAGTCCACTGTCGAGGTAAAACGTCAATTTTAATGGCCTTGTCTCAAGAAAGATGTTGCCAAAATTGTTGGTAAATGATGTGCTTGTCAATTGGCCAAACATCGCAAACTGAATACTAGCCTTTATACCTCTCTACCTGTTTCAGATCACCCTGAGCAGGATGTCAGTATAGATTTCGTCCTTGGTTTACCACATGCTTTTCCCTAACACGACTCTATTTTTGTGGTGTTAACCGTTTCTCCAAAATGACTCATTTCCTCCCGTACTCTGAAACCTCTGATGCGTCCTACATTGCCGATCTCTATTTTGTTGAAATCATTAAGTTGTACCCTCTTTCCAAAACTAGCGATTCATGAGTTAGTTTTGGAAAATTCTATAGCATATGGCTGATACCAAACCCAAATTTAGTACTACCTATTACTCGCAAACAGAGGGTCAAACTGAGGTTGTTAATCGCAGGTTTTGCAATCTTTTACGTTGCTTATTGAGTGATAAGAATCGAAATTGAGGCACAATTTTACACACTGCCCAGTTCACCTATAATAGCTATGATATGAATCGATCAATTGGTACAAGTCCGATGGGTGTGGCCCATGGATACCATCCTTGAAAACCTATTGACCTTTTTCCTATGAGTCCACACATCCGAGTCTCTTAGTCAGCTGAAGCATTTGTCCACCATATTCATTAGTTACATGCCCAAATTTGTCAGCAAATTGAGGCTAGTAATGCCAAGTATCAAGTCTATGCTAATACACATCGCTGCCCTATGGAGTTTCAAGTAGGTGACTCCGTCAGAATTTGCGTCTGCCCTGAGCGGTTCCCTCCCAAAACTGTTCGAAAACTGCAGTCTCATAGTGCAGGCCCTTTCCGAATCTTTAAACGAATTAGCCCCAATGCATATGTCATTGATCTCCCACTTAACTATGAAATAAGTTTCACATTCAATGTTGAAAATTTTGTTGCATATCAGGATCCTATTATCATCCGTACTGGTCCTTTCATTGATCCTTTCACTGATCCATTCATATCACCCCCATCGATCCCAGACCCCGCTCCTTCACTTTCATTTTCGGTACGAAAAGACCATAATGATGATATTTTGGATGATCAAATTGTGTGCACTAAGGAGGGGAGCTCTCAGTGTTATCTTGTTTGCTAGTGTGTGCACTGAGGAGAGATGAGCTTATAACCTCGCCTCTTATCTACTTGAGTTCTACCAGAGTGGTGTCATGTCCCACTTGACAGAGTTGAGTTTTGCTCACCTCCGGAGAGTTGGTGCGAACACCAGAATCTACATCCCAATTACACAAGTTTATTGGCGCAAGCGCGAGAGAGTGGTACATCCAATGTCCCTATGGATTGATGATGACCATACACTTTAATTTATTTGGCATTTTCTACTTTTAGTTGATATTAATTTGTTTTAGTTAATATTATCTTGTGATTCTTGTTTATTAGGAGTTATCTCAGAAGATTTGTTTTGATTTAGATAGGATCGTCTATTTTCTATTATTTTTATCCTTTATTTCTATGGTCTATGTATGGGCCCTCAACTTGTATTTTAGATTATGGACTGAATGAATAGAAATTGTTTCCTTTAGAATTGATATGGATTTCAGTTCAACCCAAGGTGCAGATTCTTAAAGGATTGTTTGTATTTGTCTTGCATGATAGACCTATCTAGTGAAGTGGTACTACAGATTTTGGCTCTTTTATGATTTCCGTGTGTGATTCAGGGGAAAAAAAGACAGTAGGAAGGAAATTGGCTACACCTCATTTCATAAGTGTTGAGAAGGATTTGACTGGTAATTGCTTTGAGTTGTCAAATTCCATTCTGCTAAGTGCCCTCTGAAATCTGAATTATCCTAAAGGGCTACCACTTTAATTTCAAAACGTTGTGTCATATAATTAATAGTTTTTTATCTTTTTCAAATGTCCAGGAGAGGCAGACAATTAAATTTCTCTTTTAGTGACTGGAACAACAATCTTATATAGGTTCATGTAACACCTTTAATTGTCCTAAAATTTTGCAGATTTGTTAGAGATCATGATTTCGGTGTCCTTTACCAAAGAAGAGCCTAATCTTGAGTAGATTTCCCAAGACCACACTAACAAGGTACATGTGGAGATGTGCAGCTTATAAACAAACGTGTATAAGATACATAGTAGTAACTTTCTATTATGATTTTTGGGCCGTGTTGTGAGCCTCCAATAGAGGTTGTTGCGGATCATTTTGGGCACGGGTCGTCACCATGCATCCTGAAACACTAATAATTTGCAATTACTCCCAGTTTCTACTTTCTATGATCATGAAAATGGAGATTTCCTGTGCCTCGAACCATGTTAATGCTCTCCGAATAAAGACCTTCCTGTTAGCTCTGAATTCAATATATAATTCCTGTTACCAAACTTGATATGGGAAAGCACAAAAGAGGAGTTTACAGCGAATTATGGTAAGTGATTGTGGCTAGAAAGTTAGTGGAGATATGAGCTGTTTAGGTTTATAAAAGGGAGAAGTGTTTTTGCTATTTATTGTTGGTTAACTTTGCATTGCCCCTGTTACTTTGCATTGCCCCCTGTTATGGCTTTTTTTCCTTCAAAAAAAAAAGTTCTTTTGTCATAGTTTTTTTCCCTGCTTCATCCTTCTATCAGATTGTTGATTTGTACATATTATATACACAAACCATTTGCCTTCAAGAATCCAAAATGAAAAAGGAAATATGTTATTTGTTTAATTGTTTCGCATTAGGGTGCTAAATCGCGGAATCGGAATATGTATTGGTATCAGACATCCACAAACCTGCAATGTATTGGCCAATTCGATACGTAATGCCCAATATTTAGAATCCTGTTCCACACCCATTTGTTCACTCATGAAACATGTTATGTTGGAAATGTTTCTTATTCAGATGTTCTGTTTTGTCCTGTTGTTTGTTAGCTCATCTTTCTTTTTGTGTTGATGATGTTAATATGCTTTTGTTAGCTTTTCTATTGTACTCTTGATGAGAATTACCTCAGCTTTGCTAAGAATTTCCTCTCTTTGCATAAATTATTGCAGGAAATTGTTAGAATCAAGAATGAACACCCAGATGACAGCCACTGTATTGTCAATGATAGAGTAAAAGGTCGTCTTAAAGTTACCCGTGCATTTGGGGCTGGTTTTCTCAAGCAGGTTTCTTGATGATTTTTGTTACTTGTGTCTAAAGGACTTTCACTATGACAATAAGGTTGTGCTACAGAGAAGAAAAAAACAGACAAGATTCCGAAGTTCCCAGCTAAAACAAATTGTCCATGCCATATCTTCTATTTGTCCGTTAGAGTGGATTATGTTGAATAGTGACACATGTATATGAGACATGGATAATTAATTTAACATCTGATTGCAAGATAAATGACTAAACTTGGAGAAAGAGATATAGAACTGTTAGATGTCATTTCCTGGTTAAATTGAGTGCTAATGAAATCCTTTGCTCATATATAATGTCTCGAGGACTCGGAATATACTTGTCCCTGCATTTTTACTAAGTTAAGAAAGAAATATATGAACACATGAATCCATTGCTGTATAGGAATCATTGTTTCTGTATAAGTCAGCTATATTATGTATCTCTCAAGTCTCATTTTCCAACTTAAAATATCCAACCCCTCGAAATAATCCTGTGATGATGATTTCTTTACATGACTTGAATTTTTGTAATTTTAAAGTGAGATTCTTTTATCTAATACTAACACAGATAGATACACAGATAGATACATTCTCTTGAATCTTGAGCACCTCGAAGTTTTCCTGTTGTGTGCCTTTGACACTTCTCTGTTTCCTGAGAAGTTCCAAAATTGTTGTCTAGATAATGCTGAAAATAACTGAACTTTGGGTATCATATCATCTGCATTGTAATCGTCAAGTTGGTTTGTTGATTATATGCTGAAATGCTATACCTATTGCCTTGGATGTAGTGAGTCCCCAAATGCAGGCACCACATTCATCTAACTAAATTATTTTTGCTGGATTAAGGCTTTTGTATATAGTTGCTTTGGATTTTTAAACTTATGATGTCTACTACAGCTTTATCCGGAGTATGGCTTAAATGACTTTTTTGACATGCATGTTGTGCAGCCCAAGTGGAACGATGCATTACTGGAAATGTTTAGGAATGAGTATATTGGTACCTCACCATACATATCCTGTTCACCATCTCTTCGCCACCATAAACTATGTCCAATAGACCAATTTCTAATCCTTTCATCTGATGGCTTATATCAGTACCTGAGTAATCAGGAAGTGGTTTCTCATGTCGAGAATTTTATGGAGAAGTTTCCAGATGGAGACCCGGCACAGCACCTAATAGAGGAGCTTCTTCTGCGTGCAGCCAAGAAAGCTGGTAATTGCAACACTATCCTTTGTGTTGTGTGTCTTTGTGTTTCTATCCGTTGGTAAATTGAATTTGTTCTTTCCACACTCAGATATTGGCATTTGTAATGATCTTGTTATCCAACTTTACTTATCAAAAAAGAAAAGTCTTATTGTCCAACTCTGGCTGTTTTTGCTAGTTCAGCCTCCCATCAGCTGGTTCCATTCATGCTATAATTAATGAAGACATACTTTCTTTAATCCTATAGCGGATTTGGCCATACGCACATTAGATTAAATCTTCCGGATTTCATGTTCAAATAAATTAGATGCTGTTTGTTGCACACTTTTTAGTTTCTGCCACCTTTTGCATGCTTTGTATGGTATGGGAAAGGAAGTTGTATTATGATACCTGTGATATTGTTTTGAGACAAAAAATCTGAGGTTTGAATTTCTTCTTGTTTTGACTTTACAATTCTCATTACTCTCAGATGGTCTCCTTGGCTTGAATTTGTCTTTGAGAAGACTCTAGGGCCTGAAGTGAGTTAATTTTGATTGTAAATTGATTTTTGTAACTGCTTTTCTAGTCTATCATGGCTAGTCATGACCCCCTTTTTATTATAACCTGTGAACCTGTCACAAGCAGTGCCGCTTTGGATCCACCCTATAAACATTAAGCCCAGGGGTGCACCAACCCACCCACAAAACCACCTCACCAGGTAAGATAGGGCATTGCCATGGGAGTCGAATGCAAGATCTTTGGATTTGCGGTTGGCCCCAATGTTAGCCTTCAACTGCTGAACTATCTTGGCGGAGTAGTCACGAACAATTTGCTTTGAGCATGTAGTCATTGGGGTCGTGCATGGGATTTACCCAATGCTGCATTTCCATCTCTCAATGGTTACTCGATCACTATATTTAGCTTTGAAATACTCTTGGCAGAGTATTCATCTGATCCACCTCATGGATGACATTTTTCTAATTAGCCACAATGCACATGACACGTGTCGTAGGATTCAGTTAGCTCGTCTTTTGTTTATCCTACCGTTAATGATGGACATGCCACAGTAATGATGTCCTTGATGGTTTATCTCTGCAATTTTTGTTAATTTCTCTATGTATAGATTGCTCATTTTTCAAATTGATGGATTCAAGGACTCTTCGTGTTCCTCGTCTTCTCAAGCGTTCCTGTTTTATACCTAACCTTTATGTTGCATGCAGGAATGGAATTCCATGAACTGCTAGACATTCCCCAAGGTGATCGCAGAAAATACCATGACGATGTTACTGTAATGGTGATATCACTTGAAGGAAGAATTTGGAAGTCCTCAGGAAAATACCCATGAAACCTTCATGAAATGTCTCAACTGTCGACAATGTCCATATGCAAGTGAAGCTGCCGCGGCTTTGATCCTTGAGCTGATGTAATCTGCCCACAGTTTGGAAGTTCCAGTGGTGACCATAACTTCATGGGTCCATAAGGATTCTTCCATCCTGCAACATTAGCATACAGTTAAGGTGGAACTCCATATGATAATGGCGAAGGCTAATGTTAGATATTCTTCAAGACTCTGGGACTCGGTGCATGCAGAACTGTTGTTCTCCAGATGGAAAGAATGGGAACTTTGGAAGTGGGATCTATGGGAGCTGATCTTCAGCAAAACTGATCCCTTATTTCTTCCTTTATTTTCTTTTCAAGATTTTGCATAGATGCAGGCTCTTTTCATTCATTCACAACTCTTCCTTTCATAGCAAAAAGATATGGTTGTAATTGATAGGGTGGGGTGGGGTGGGGTGGGGGGGGTAGATTTCCTAACTTGAGCATTTTCCCTTATCAAAGGCGAGCATCTGTAATTTGTTCGTTTGATTTACCCCAATGCAGCTACAAGAGTAGGAAATTCTTATCGAATCCGTGTCGACAAAATGGTGGCTATAAAAGGGAGAATTTCAATTTTCAGTTAGAAACGATCGAGATTGTATAAAAATTTCAAAACAAGTTGCTGTTGTACAACATGCTGCAATTGAACAGAACTATGCTGTAATAGGAAGAAATGGAGCCTTTGATTCTACCCATGCAACTATATCTTCTCTGGTTGCAAAGAAAAAACCAGCTTTCTCTTCACTCTGCCTAAATGGTGCGGCGAGTTTCTTCACATGAGACTCGAAGGCACTAGCCAGCCCTTGAGACAATTTATGGGTTCCTGCACCGGTGTTGGCAGAAAATACTTCTGGCAATGCCTCTTTGCACTCGACGAGTTTTGTTAGAGTGCCCATCCATTCTTCAAGTGCAGTGTGAGCTGCGCCCACGGACAGTGACCGGACATTTAGGTGCCATTCGTTGGGCGTCTTGGAATGTAAACCTGGGTATAAACCATAAATCGTTCCCATGTAAAGCAGCTCATGGGCCCTCTCATGGAGGTTTCTGCGTCGACATATATCGATCAAGCAATTGCAGAAGGGTCTTCGAGCATCAACCTCCGTGGCACTAAGTATGCCTCTGAACACCTCTTTGACAGTCTCGAAACTAGTTTTCTCTTCCCCAAGCAATTTGATGAATGCAACTAATTCTGGGTTCGCTTGCTGTAAAAGAGCAAGGACCTTATTTATGTCTTCGTCTTCTTTGCAGTAGGACATGACAGACAACAAGCACCCACACAGCCTGTCATCGGGCTTCACGCCTCTTTCCATTGAGGCCTCAAAGACCCTAACCAAGTCATTAACTCTCATGGCCCTCCCCAGGCATTGTATCAAACAAGTGGATCCCATCACATTCAGCTCAACGCCCTTCTCAGACATTTCTTCAAACACCTCCATTGCCTTACCCACATTACCTCTACTGCCATAAATGTTAAGCAGTGCCGTGTAACTCCAACTATCCGGCCTACACTGCTCCGATCCCTTCATATCCTCAAACAACCTCTCCGCATCATCCTCCAACCCAAGATCAGCACACATACTCAGCAACGTGTTGTACAAAATGAAATCCATGGGCCACCCATTCGACCTCATTCGTTCCCACAATTCGAACGCATCGCGAGCCCACCGAGCTTTGCCATAAATCTTCACCAGCGCAGTAAGCGTTTTCTCGTTGGGGGTGACTCCCGAATCGACCATTTCCTCGAACAAGCTTCTGGCCAGGCCAGGTTTCCCAGCCCTCCCCATTGCTTCCAAAAAAGTATTGTACACAACCAAATTAGGCTCAACTCCAAGGGACTTCATCTCTTCCAACACAAACCTAATCCCATCGCAGTCCCCAGCTTCGCCGAACATCTTCCCCAACACGGCGAAGGCAATGGGGTCAGGTTTCCACCCGCTCGCCCTCCCTCTCTCGTACAGGCTCATCACCTCCTCGACCTTGCCCAATTTGGCATAAACGTCTAAAACCGCAGAGTAGGTAACCTCATCAGGCATCAAACCGGTCTTGTACATTCTCTCAAACCACTCCACGGCTTTGTCAAAAAGATTGCATCTTTTGGCGGAGGTAATAATAGTGGAATACGTGATGTTATCGAGCTCAATCCCATTGTTGATCATCTCATTCGCAAGGTCTTCTATGAGCTGAAACTGCCTGCCAAACCTCAAGGACTTCATCGCAACATTGTAGAAGATCGTTTCCAACGGAAACAAGTTCTGGGTCTTGATCCAATTGAAGAAAAGAACAGTTTTTTGCCATGGCCTCAAGTTGTTGAGCAACAAAAGTGAGTTTTCTCTGGTGGGTGGGTGAGGTATCTCTTCAATGACCGCCATGAAAGAAGCTTCAGAGGTGCCAGAATCATTGAGCTTCTTGGCAAAGAGCTTGAGGTCTCTGATTTGAGGGTTGAATGAGTATTGAGATTTTCTCTGGCGTTGGAGGGTAAGCACAGAGGGTTTAGGCCTAGTGGGGTTGACCCAAGTGGATTTTGGCTTGGCTAGGTGGTGGGTTTGGGTTTGGGATTCTTGGGATTTCGTGGGAGTTTCAGAGAGGATGGTTGTGGAAATGGGTTTGAGTTGGTCACAGAGAGATGGGTTTTGTCGGTGAATCTTCTCGGCCGCCGAATTTTGCAGGGGTTTTGGAGGAGATTTGAAGGAGGAGCAAGAAATGGTGATTCTTCTGGTGCGGAGAAAGTTGGAATGAAAGGGACGCTTCGTGTCTGAAGCGTGTTGTCGGGTACAATGGACATCTAATGCTGCGGAGAGAGTTGCAGACATGGTGAGAGAGATGATGTTTAGAGATTTGCTGGATCAGAAAATTTTTTTGTCTTGTATTTGGTATGTTTTGGTGAACTTATCTCAAACCAGCGACTTGGAGAAACCCTACTAGAAGAGCAAGAAGGAAGGAGAAGCAAAATAAGATGGAAAATATATTATAATGAAAGGTATAGTTAAAAATTATGAAAGAAAATGTTTACTATAAGTCCATAACAATGAATAATGAGAGAATATATGAACATATGTATGTAAAATATTTTGATATTTGTAAAAATAGAAAATTTTATTTCTAAAATTTATTAATATTAAAGGTTTTTTTTTTCTTGTTACTCTTTTATTCATTGTTTAATATATGTTTTTGAAATAATATGGGAGTAAGAAAAGCCACTGTTTGGCCAAGCTTTTTTTAATAGGTTTTTTGTTTAAAATTTTTTTTAAAAGTTTACTTTTTGGTTTTTGTTGATTTTTTTACTTTTTTTATATTTATTTTTTTACAAAAAAAAAGTCAAAAAATTTATAAAAAAAAAATAAATCTAAACACAAGTGAGGTGCCCTTAAGTGTCATTATTTTACATGTTCCTAGACTCAAGTTTGTCCGATCTAATTTTAATATTCGTCCTAAGCCTGAGCCTTGGGCAGACTAGGTAAGTCCGAATGGTGTTTATATTAGGTTTAGGTATAAATATTAAATTTCAGTCCACTCAATAGTTCAGTTATATAGGTCAATTAAAAGCCCATCAAAGCCTGCATAATGTAAATCCATCTAAAGAATGACATGGTAGGTGCCTATACACAAAATTTCTTACTTTATTGTGCCTAACTCAGTTCAGGAACAACATTTCATAAATAATTTTTACCGAATAGGGTGTCTCTATTTTTATTTTCAGCAAAGCTACAGCCACCGTTTTGCACACCGCATAGTTCACCGCATGTCTATATGTCATTTGCGAGAAGTCCTTGTTGCCAGTGTTTGATGAATTGCCCGTAATAGCAAAACACCCTCATGTACACCAGTGTTGGTTTTTTTATATATAAATTGTGATTTTTTTATTAAATTTGTTATTTTAGACCGGTTCTAATAGAAAAGCAACCTAGAAGTTTGAAATGTGGTACAAGAATTGTCAATAGTTATTTTATTTAATTTTAAAAAATAAATTAGAATGTATAGAATGTATATAAATTTTTTTGCTTAGAAAAAAAAATTAATAGGCTTTATAGAAATATCAAACCGACTAACTTAAAAATTAACTTTTTTGTAAAAAAAAAACTGACTTTTTATATATGTCAAATCGAAATTTATTGACTTTTTTATATTTAATAAAATCTTTGTCATTAGCCTTGTTTGGAAACTTTGCTTATTTGTTTATTTGCTTATTAGCAAATAAATCAATTTGCTAATAAGTTAATTCGTTTGGGTGGAGTTGCTTATTTGTTTATTTGTTTATTTTCTTGCTTAGTTACCTAAACGAGTTTATTTAGCTTATAAGCCAGCTTATTTGCATATTTATTTTTGACTTATTTGACTACTCAAACGACGTGATTTATTTTTTAGCTTATAAGCCAATAA
>JAULJZ010000022.1:6568250-6593201 GCA_032270985.1 Heliamphora pulchella | reverse complement strand
GACATGATTATGAACCTCAAAGAAATGTTTGGGGATCAAAATCGTGCTGCTGAGTAGGTAGCCATGAAATCTCTTATAAATGCAAACATGGCTGAAGACACCCTAGTTAGGGATCATGGTCTAAAGATGATCAGTCTTCAGAATAAACAGGAGATCTTCAAAGTTAAAATTGACAAAAAAACCCAGGTCGATATCATACTCCAGTCACTGCCTGATAGGTTTAAGCAGTCCTGCCTGAACGATACCATGAATAAGCTTAGCTTTTCATTGGCAGAACTCCTTAAAGAACTTCAAGCAGCCGAGGATGTTCTTAGGAAGCTAGGTTCTGTGTATGCGGCTAAAAATGGTTCTTCCTCTAGGCAAAAAGATAAGAAGAAGAAAAAGGTTCAGACACAGGGTGGTATAGGTTCAAAAACAGTTAAGGGGACAAATATTGTTGTGAAGAAGCTGAGAGGCAAGTGCTATTACTATAACCAGTTTGGGAATCGGAAAAAATAGTGTCCGATTTTTCTCAGTAAGCAGAACAAACTAGGTAACTTCTGTTCACTAGTGGTTGGAACATGTTTAACAATGTTATCTACCGGTACCTGGTGTGTAAATACGGAAGCCACTAATCATGTCTGCAATTCTTTGCAAGGGTTCAGAAAACAATGTAGCTCAGTGATGGGAAAAATATACCTACAAATGGAAAATAATACAAAGGTAGCAACAGTTGCAGTATGAGATGTCACTCTAAGTTTTAGTATATAAATGATATTACTTCTAAAAGATTGTCTTTATGTACCTTCGATTAGAAGAAATTTAATTTCGATTTCTAGTTTAATAAATGATATATATTCTGTTTATTTTAATGACTCTGTGCTTGTAAAAAAAATAAATATTTTATTTGTTCAGGTACATCGGTGGATGATCCGTATGTCGTATTTTCTATCTCTCTTACACTGCAACTAACTGAATTGAATAACATATCTAATTTACCATATAAGAGAAAGTTTCCTTCTTTAATTAACCAAACGTTTCTTTGGCACTTACGCTTGGATCATATTAATCTAAAAAGAATAAATAAACTGGTAGAAGATGGACTTTTGAGTTCATTAGAAGTGGAGGAATCAATAATTATTTCAGAATTAAGAGGATAAACACTATTCATAATAACCGTGGGGTGTGAATTAATTTATATAATCAGTATAAAATTAACTACCCAAAATGTCCCGTTCAATACACACAAAGTGTATTAGTATAGAGAGTCGGAACAATAGACGACGCTATTAACTACTTCCCGTAACTAAGACAGACCTACTAAAACTCTGTGCTATAGTCGTAACGATGGTATGTTCATTTTCATCTAAACTGTGAACATAAAACTTATATTCTGTAAGAACCTAAAATCTGATCTTCTGTGTGTGCTCCGTACTCTACACACCAGATTAAATACTATAAGAATATTAGGCTTCCAGGCATAACATTAAAGAAGTGATACACACACATTGCTCATAAAGATTATCATAAAATAAAAAATTAATTTTATTAAAATAAAATTAAATACTAAAAACATGATTTTTAGTATACCAACTCTAACACACCTCCCCATGACTACCGTCTCACAACATAAACATCCACCCGAGGAACAAACATCCTCCATTATAGCCTTTACGTCAATGGTCTTACTACCGATAGGGTTCTCCCAATTTTACCAAATCAAGGTCTAACTCACCTTATCAAGGCTTCGAAACATAATTTACACCGGGTGCGAGCCTCTACAAGCAACTAATCACATAACTCTAAATTAACTCACCACCAAGACTGATTCAAGCATTCTTCATCTCTGTCTACAAAAATAATTACTCTCCTTTCTAAACTACCGCAACTATCCCATTGCCTCATCCAAGCGTACACCAAGGGCCACTCCCAAAAAACACACATTACCAAACTCTGACATTGTCCACACGAATCACACACGTCTTACCCAAGATGTCATTCGAGCCCTTACAATCAACTGGTTTCCATAAACTCGGAATCACATCACTATCTCGTGTTGCACCACACTCTAAACCAAAAATAACCATGTACAACACCCAACCTGATATCCACTCTCAAATAAAATATACATGCATTATATATGAACGTCAAAAGGCTTACATACACGGTTCCAACACAAAAAAGTATGTAAAATAATACATGGTCCAAAAAGAACAAAAAGAAAAATTACAGATCTTTCGTCCATTCTGGCTCCTCCAGATCAACCTGCGAGATTGGTACCTAAAAAATATTTCAAATCCCACATCATAAGCCAAAGCTTAGTGAAAACTAGACAACCACGAAATAAAAGCTAAACATGCTAGAAAAACAAGTGCGGATTTGACTCACAAGAGCCTAGAAAACGGATTGAAAATAATGTTTAAATCACGACTCACACGAGCAATGAAAATAATTTCAAAACGATTTTATATATTCCAATGCTTCACATGTAATCCATGTACCTTCTCGGGCTTTCACTAAAGGACTACAGCTCCAAATAATATACCTTCTCGAACTTTCACCGAGAGACCTCAACCCCAACTAATGCACCGTTAACTAGAGTTAACATTCATAGGACCACATCTCCATCGCTCATATTCCATATACTTATGCATAAATAAAATCAGAGTTCTAAACCATAAAACCCAGCACCAATACAATGCCACATGTTACACACGCGACCCACGCAACACATGTATAAATGAAACCAAAGTTCTAGATACCGAAAGACCACATACTCGTCCTTCAACATGCATTAGCAACATTCGAGTTTTAAAACATAAAACCATGTATAGACTCCACATAACAACGCCACATGCCACATAAATCGACACATAACTCATTAATCACAAACCCAGACGACCAACAAACACCAAGACGAAACCCAACCCCAAAGGCTAACCCCAAAGCTCCAAAACATCAATTTTCACCTAAAAACTATCTTTTCCCAAAACCCACTTTTTAGAAAAAGAATCAAAGGCCCAAACATGCCACACACCCAATGATGTATAAACACCATGCCTAACGAACCCCCGTCACCCCCGAGGATGACAACAAAACATAAACAAACCCTCACGGCCACAACACGACCACCCTAAGCAATAAAATAACCCCCAATAGAACTTCAGTCAACTGAACCCCATAATTTAGTCGATTGAAAAGCTACTGGAAAAGAAACTGAAAGCCTCGAAACCAGGTAAGTTGAATGAACACCTCAATCCAGTCCACTGGACCACAGCAAAAACTGACTCTAAGTTATTGGAACAGCCTTCTCAAACCCAGAATCGAAGCATCCAAACTCCTTTTCAACACCCTCGGACATACCCAAAACCAAAACTACCATAAGCCCCCGAAAGGAACACTTAAAACTTGATTCCATCCAACCGAAAATAATCGAAAAATGTTTGAACCAAAACCTAATTTTTCAAAAAATAAACCGATTTTTCATATATTTTCATACAGTAAAAATACATAAGATTTCACGTAGCACCCTTATAAGACATGAGAGTCTAGAATCCTTCCTCGGTGAGTCAAAAACTCGATGCCTCAAACCACGTGCAAAAACGAACTTCGTCTGAATGAAATTCTGTCTGGATGAAAGCGTAGCTCACTAGTAGGATACTAGGGATCAACAGTTGGATCATCAAAAATAAGGCCTCGGGCGCCCGAGAAGTTAGAGAAAAGGCAGAGATTTCTAGGGTTGAAAAAGGTTGAGAGAGAAAATTTTGTTTGAAAATATCTAAGGATAAATATTTATAAGCTTGCCCAAAAATATCTTTTTTTTTTAAATTCACACAACAATGCCCAACGGTCCTGGGAACTAACCTCACATGCATATCTAAGCCCGATCCTGCACAAAAGGCATATAAACATGCCGAAATGAAATCGAATGATAACACGTCAAAATCTCGCAAAAATTAAAATGGGTCAGGGTCTCACAACTCTACCCCTTAAAAGAATTTCGTCTATGAAATTCAGCACAAGGTCAAAAGAAAACAACCTTGTGTATCGCGATCAACATAGACACCAAAGATGGTCAGCCAAACCACTCCTAGGATACAATCCAACAAGGACATACATTCTAAACAACGGCTAACTACCTCAAAGAAATGGGATCTACAACTCGTCCCAACCTCACATCCTCGCCGACCGATGTCTCCAACATCGCACACCACCCATGGAGTCTATCACCAACTCCCAAACAGATTAAGTGAAGAATATGATGCTCCCGTGTTGATAAGAATACTGGCCCAAGGTCTGCACACTCAGAAAGTACCTCTGCTCGCTGGAGGAGTAACTGCATCATCAGGCACAATTGGTGCCTTGGAAGAACTGGAAGCTGTGAGGGCATACACTCTGCCCTGAGTCATCCTGGTATGTCCGCCATAACTCGGCACTATCGGCTGTCGTACTGACTGAACTGAAGCACCCTAATCTATAACTCGGGAAGTCTGGACTGCAGGATGCTGCTGTCGGTAATCTGGTTGACCCTGCACAGATGAACTCACTGGTGTGCCTGCCATGCCTGGTACACTGCCTCTTTGAGGGCAGTTCCTGCGAATATGTCCTAGCTGGCCACACCCTTAACAAATCTGTAGCTCCCTCCCTTATGACTGAACCCATGAACCTTGGGACTGCCTCGGCTATGGGTAATCCACCGCATAATGCCTCAGCTGCCTATACTGATTGAAAATCAACTCCCTCTGCTTTGGCCTCCCAGATGAAGCCACAGATAGTGCTGGTGTAGAAAACTGTTGTGGCAATCCACATAGGTGAAAACCAGGGCCTGAGGACCTCTGCCTCTTGCTGGCATGCCTAGATGACTGTGCCTCTACTATGCTCTACTGTGCTCTGACCTCCCTAGGTTCATGGGTCTCACTCAGAGTGTTCTCAATCCTCGCAGCTGACTCCACCAGCTCTATAAAAACACGTTGCCCCATACCAGCCACTTGCTCCCTGATTGTCAGTCTCAAACCCTGCTCAAACCTTCTCGAATGTAACTCGTCTGTTACTACCATCTCTGGTGAAAAACGAGATAAGCTAGTAAATCTAGCCTCGTACTACGCAATACTCATCGCCCCCTGACTGAGGGCATAGAACTCTTCTCTGTATAAATCCCTCAAAGAAGTCAAAAAGTACTTCTCCAGAAAAACCACTGTGAAAGCTGTCCACGTGCCCTCCATAGTATTCCGGGTGTATTTTCACCACTCGTGAGCATCACCTCTCAGCTGAAATTGGCAAAAGAAACCCGCAACTCGTCCTCAATTATCCACAATGTGTCAAGGATTTGAGTCACCAATTCCAACCACTCTATCGATATAGTAGGATCAGGATCCCTAGCAAAAGTAGGTGGATCCATACGTCTGAACTCTCGCATCACCACTGTTGCCTTCGGATCGAATTTCCTCTCTCTTCCCCTAGCAATCTTAACCTGCTAACCAATGAAGCCAACCGGTGCACGCAGTAACCCTACCGCGTCAACAGGTTCTTGGGGGGCATTTGCATCCCCAGCATCAGGGATTGGCACATCCCCTTGGCTAAAACCATGGTCACGGTCTCAACCACGGTCCCGTCCTCTCCTCGCAGACATCACATCTATATGAAAGGAAAACAGAGCATAAGACACAGCACATCGCATAAACATAAAAGCTAACCACGTAAGCATGCTAACACGTAGGCACATAGATTCATGCTAAACAAACCTCACATACCGAGAAGAACCAACAAGCGTGACGCGTTAGTTTGGATAACCTACTTAGATTTCTTGCCAAAAAACACGTCGGCAAAATGCATTTCTAACTCGACTTCCAAGGTTGTTAATCCAAACGCCCGAAGGAAAAACTAATCAATCTTAAGGTTCAACCACCATGCTCACATATACATAACATTTACACATTCAACACACTATCATGCTCGCACTATCAAAACATCTAAACACAGGCAGTCAAGCACATGCAATCAACCTCACATGGTGATGCACCCTCTTTTCACAACTCTTAGGTATTCGAATTCGGAGCTCTTGTACCATGTTGTCATGCCCCAAACTTTGGGTCACGTGAAACGCCTAAAAACAACCATATACAACACCCAACCTGTAACGCTCCGTCCTTCAGGCACGCTGAGACATACGTAACTATAAATAAGGGATATATTCTTACCATGCATTCATATTTACATATGATAATTACTACATCATTAAAAGTTTAGAATTTATTCAAAATACTTAACGATTACAGTCATCTAGAAAATTTCAACAAAAGTTACCATATGTCCGTGAAAAACTAAACAAAAAATCAAAAAGAGAATATTTTACGTCTTCAAGCGGCACTGTTGGGGTCGACTGGCTCCTACTATTCTCCCCCTTCCTTGAAGTCTTCTTCTTCAACAAACACGCCTTCCTCAATTGGTTCTTCTTCATCATTTGTGGCACGAATGCCATGAGCTGAAGTAAATTTCCTAAATCGTCTAACAAACTCACAACAAAATATCCTACAATATATATCGTATAATATCCAATACAATTTAAGGGCAAAGAGATGGACAATATATCATTTTCAACAGGGCAAGCATATATAAGAACAATTGTGCGAGTGCGTGATGTAAATAAGTGCAATGCAATTGCCCAACCCAACATACTTCCAGAACAATATCATGAACTTCACGCCGAGAATTAGAAAGTAGACTTGATGGTACATTGATCACCTAACCTATCATCGCCTCGTTGCGAAAGGTAAATCCTCACCTTGACTACATGCCTTAGCTATTTTACGCAATGGCAATGGCGTGGGGGCAGGCCTTTATCCAATTTTTTTATCCATCCTTATCCTAGGCCAACCGATCCCACATTAAAGACCAGAATGCTCATTAGGTGTCAACTCAAAGTCTAATTAAAACTAGTGACGAACCCATGGTGCCTAATCCCCCTTTTTATAATAACAATCTCCCAATTCAATTGTAAACATGGCAACCAGAGACGCCATAGATTCAAAATCACATAAAGAATGATTTTCAAATGACCCAACCCAAAATGAAAGGTACGAAAGGGACTATGGTAACCTAAGATAAAATGTAGGAATGTTCATAATGTGCAATATGCTTCTTGTGTACAATTATAACATGGCATGTAAGTACGGTATGGTGCAATCTACTAAAGCATAGAGTACAAGCATGCGAATTATAAACCATGACTTATGTGACATGGGATCGAACTATTGGCATAGATTTATTTCATCAAAATCATCATTTTCATACACCAATCATTCACCAACTTCATATAAAATCCATAGATTCAAATTTCACAAAGTAACACACCATTCGTACATTTAGCCAAATTTAGGTAAATATTTAATTGCTAGTTTTAAAGTTGCAAAAGTATTTTAAAATATCTAGACATAGATTTAATTTCTAAAATTCGAACAACAATTAAATAAAAATATTTTCTACAACTTTCATGTTTAACACTAAGATCAGATCCTGGGGCAAAGGGGTCATTTATTTACTTAAGTGAAAATCGTTCAGCATTTTACAAAGAAAAATACCGAATTTGGGCCTCTATTGGCCACGATTTTGGGGCAGCAATTCAAAGCCTATAGGTCTGATTTTTGGTGAGATTTTAGGGTAAAGTGTTCCCTACAAATTTCATGTTTTATGATAGGGCAAGTTGTTTGGAAAATGTTAGTTATTTTAGCTAATTTATAAGTCAGCCTAAAAAGGGTCTACAGAGTAGATTTTTTTAACAGAGATTGCTCAAAATCTTTGGGGTACCATCTGATAGTATTTTGGGCTGATGTTTGGTCAGTCGTTAGATTAATATGGTAGCTACATTTTTCATGTTTATCACTTTTGGATTTAGCTACTAAAAACTTAGGTTTTTGGTCTCTCAAAAAGGTGTGATAGAGAGCTCTGTCAGTCACTGAAACACAATAGTAACTTTGAAAAGTGTTTTGACCTATCAAGACTTTATATTTTTCACTCATTTTGGGTGGATAGTAAGATAAACATGTCCTCTACAATTTGCATGTTTTGACCCAAGCTCGGTTCTCACTCTAACTTAGGATTTTTAGGTTTGCAATTCAAAGTGGTCAAGATCTGACACTATTTGGAAAAAAATGGTATATCTGGAGTTCTAGTTAATGAAATCACTTCAAACTAATTTTATATGAAAGAGAACTTAAAAATATAGGCCTGAACATAAAAATCACTTTAAGACCATTTTTTTACAATTAGTTATGATATTTTAAAGTTGGTGGCAGAATGTTTGCATGTTCAGAAAATCAGGTTATTTAGGATTTTGGTGAGTTAGCTCATGTTATGATAATTTTGGATGTATTTTCTTTGCATGAATGTGATAAACTCTTACAAACCAAAAATTCAGAACATATATAAGTTATAAAACTAAAAAATATACACATGCAAGCACATGCAAAGCTCAATCTTACACTAACGGTCCACTATTCACACCTACGACGCCTTTTTGAGTTAATCTTTATTTCTTATCTTTAGGGTTGATTATAGAGATGGATTGAGGGCTATCTTATGGGAGAATATCAGAAAATTTTAGGAGATTTACTTACCTTATTTGATGCTCAAAAGATTGTAAGAGGTATGGACATAGTTTTAATACTCACACCTTGAACCTTTCTCCCTTCTTCTTTCTTCCCTCTTTCTTCTTTTCTCTTAGAACACTTAGAAAATTTTGATCTCTCACTCTCTCGGTCAAAAATGCATGTAGAGAATAGGTGTTTGGTGTGTTGGTTTTTATAGAAAAATTATAATAGTGATATAATAATTACATGTAGCTTTAATTTAATTTTTTTCTTAATTCCTATTGGCTGCATGGGAGGTGGGTGATATTTGAGAGATATATATATTCAGATTTTGCAGGTGAGAAGCCTGCTAGGGCAGGTTTGGGTGGCTCCAAATCTGATTTTGTATTTAATTAGGGTTTAAATTGAGTTTTGGTACCATTTTGTGAAATAAAATGTATAAAATATTAATTTTATGTATCTTTTTGGTATCTAAACCTACTAAAACCTATTATATTAATGTATTTATTATTTTTTTAATCTTTTCATGATTTATCATAATTTTTATAGCAATTAATTAAATAAATATAGGCTTTTAAGCTAAATTAAGCTAGTTTGACTAGAATTGACTTTTTGACTTATTTATTGTGTAAAAATTTTAAATAATTATTTGTTTACTTTTGTTGACTTATATTATTATATTATTATGTATATTACTTATATAAAAAATATTAGGTCAAAATAATGCTTAATTTATACATATTTTTTTTTATTTTTTAAGCTTAAAAAGATAAAAAGTAACTTTCTGAGTACATTTCTCTAAGTGGCTAGCCATGCAAGGATAATTTGGTTATTTTTGTTGTTATTTTATATTTTATTAATTAATTATATATAAATATCTGATTTTGGATGTCCATGTGTTAATTTTTAATTTTTAAAAATTTTTACTGTACTAGGGACAAAATGATCATTTTATCCTAATTGTGAGAAATTTTAATTTTTAATTTTATATTTTATGTTATTTACTTAATTTAAGCTGCCCCGAGACTTTTTTGAGTATTAGGGATTTGCCTATGAGCATTTGGTCTTTTTAAGGTTTCTAGGTTAAATTAGGGTTTCGGGTTGAATTAGGGTTTTTGTTATTCATACAGTGATCTAAGTTCTCATTGTGTATTAGTTGCTAATACTAGGATTCGAGCCGAATTGTTACAGTCTAGGTTGTTACTACAATGGTTCGGACCGGGGTGTTACACAACCCGATATCAACTCTCAGATAAAATATACATGCATTATATATAAATGTCAAAATGCTTACATACACGGTTCTAAAACCGAAAAACATGTAAAATAATATATGCTCCAAAAAGAACAAAAATGAATACTATAGATCTTTCGCCCCTTCTGGCTCCCCTAGATCAACCTGCGAGACTGGTACCTGAAAAACATTTCAAATCCCACATCGTGAGCCAGAGCTCAGCAAAAACTAGACAACCACAAAATAAAAGCTAAACATGCTAGGAAAGCTAATGCGGCTTTGACTCACAAGAGCCTCGAAAAAGGTTTGAAAACAATGTTTAAATCACGACTCACACGAGCCAAAAAAACAGTTTGAAAACGATTTTATATATTCCAATGCTTCATATGCAATCCATGTACCTTCTCAGGCTTTCATCGAGGAACCACAGCCCCAAATAATGCACATTCTCGGACTTTCATCAAGGGACCTCAGCCCCAACTAATGCACCTTCTCGAATTCTCACCGAGGGACCTCAACCCCAATTAATGCACCGTTAACCAGAGTTAACATTCACAGGACCACATCTCCATCGCTCATATTCCATACACTTATGCATAAATAAAAGAAGAGTTCTAAAGCATGAAACCCTGTACCAACACCACGTCACATGTTACATACGCGACCCAGGCAACACATGTATAAATGAAACCAGAGTTCTAGATACTAAAAGACCACATACCCGTCATTCAACATGCATGAGCAACATTAGAGTTTTAAAGCATGAAACCACGTATAGACTCCACATAACGACGCCACATGCCACATAAACCGACACATAACTCATTAATCATAAACCCAGATGACCAACAAATACCAAGACGAAACCCAACCCCGAAGGCTAAGCCCAAACCTTCAAAACCTTGATTTTCACTCAAAAACTACCTTTTTCCAAAACCCACTTTTTAGAAAAAGAATCAAAGGCCCAAACACGCCACACCCCCAACGATGTATAAACACCATGTCCAACGAACCCCCGTCACCCCCGAGGATGACAAAAAAACATAAACAAATCCTCACGGCCACAACACGACCACCCTAAGCAACAAAACAACCCCCAACAGCACTTCAATCAACTAAATCCCATTATTCAGTTGATTGAAAAGTTACTGAAAAGAAACAAAAAGACTCGAACCCAGGTTAATCAACTGAACACCTCAATCTAGTTGACTGGATGACGGCAAAAATTGACTCTAAGCTACTGGAACAGCCTTTTCAAACCCAAAATCGAGGCATCCAAATTCCTTTTCGACACCCTCGAACATATCCAAAACCAAAACTATCACAAAACCTTAAAAGGAACACTCAAAACCTGATTCCATCCAACCGAAAACAACCAAAAATGGTTTGAACCAAAACCTAACATTTCAAAACATAAACCAATTTTTCATGCATTTTCATACGGTAAAAACACAAGATTTCACGTAACACCCTTATAAGACATGAGAGTTTAGGATCCTACCTCGATGAGTCAAAAACTTGATATCTCAAATTACGTGCAAAAACGAACTTCGTCGGAATAAAATTCTGTCCGGATAAAAGCGTATCCCACCACGAGGATACTAAGGATCAGCTGTTGGATCACCGAAAATAAAGCCTCAGGCCCCCAAGAAGTTAGAGAGAAGGCAGACCTTTCTAGGGTTGAAAAAGATTGAGAGGAAATTTTGTTTGAAAATATGTAAGGATAGATATTTATAAGCCTGCCCAAAAATATATTTTTTTTAAATTTGCACCACAACGCCTAACAGCCCCGAGAACCAACCCCATATGAATATCTAATCCCGATCCTGCACAAAATGCATATAAACATGTCGAAATGAAAACGAATGATAACGTGTCAAAACCTCACAGAAATTAAAACAGGTCAGGGTTTCACATGAAGTGTATCCAGAACCCTAGTCACCAGCTCCAACCATTCTGTGGCTACTGTGGGTTGAGATCCTCGGCAAAGGTAGGAGGGTCAAGATGTCGGAACTCACGCATTGAGACCGTTGGCCTCGGTTGGGGTATGCTCTCCCTCCCCCTAGCAGCCTCAGCCAGCTACCGGATGAGGCCTACCATTTCACGCAGCAGGTCTACCCCGTCTACAGATCATTGGGGAGCATTAGCATCCCCAATTTCTAGAACTGGAACATCCCTTCGGCCTAATCCAAGGCCACGGCCTCGTCCTCCCCGCGTGGACATAACTCTACACGAAAGCAACATAACAATATAAGCTTTCATAAAACATGTTATTACTAAGAGAAAAGACATAATCATATTAACACATAGTAATTCAAGATTGTGTAAACATATCTCACATACCGAGGAGAACCTGACAAGAAACACATCAAGTTGTGTAAACGCGTCAATTTGGATAACCTACTTAGATTCCTTGCTAGAAAACATGTCGGCCAAACGTATTTTTAACTTGGCTTCCACATTTGTTAATCCAAATACTCTAAAGCAAGACTAATCAATCCTAAGGTCCAACCTCCATACTCACGTATACACAAACTATCATGCTCAACAGGTTATCATGCACATGTTATAAAAATGCTTAAACACATTCAATCAAGCACACGCAATCATCCTCACAAGGTGATGCACCATCTTCCCATGAATCTTAGGTTTTGAACCCAGAACTCTGATACCAAGTTGTCACATCCCAAAATTCAGGGTCACGTAAAAAGCCCACCAAACCACCTTTTAAAAAAGTAAGTTTTTACTTGTAAAACAATCAACCAAAAATACAGCATTTGGAATTTAAAAAGAGTACCCAAGGTTCTTCTCTCAGTACAACATACATTCATTTCTATACATGCATAATATATCGCCTCAAGGCTTACAAAACACGCCTCCAGGAATAGCAATACATATAAGAATACATATTTCCATAATAAAAAGGAAAACTACACAAAATCTTCCTCCACCACGGGCTCCTCTAGATCATCTCCTCGTGATCACCTATACTTGAAAAAGGTTTTTTTACAAATCCCACTACGTGAGCCGAAATCCAATAGAAACAAATTATAATGCAGTAAAACAGGATATGCAATCACATAGCATAACTTTAACTCAACCATAAAAGCCTCAAAACGTTTTACTTCTAAAAAATCACAAGTTTTCATCCGACTCACACAAGTCTCAAAATAGTTTTTCATTCTTGAAACGATGCATTTTAACAATGCAACAATGTTTAACAGTTAAAGAAAAACAGTAGCAAAACGTTATTTTTCACTCGGATCACACAGCCGAGAAATGATTCCTATGTATCGACTCTGTCACACCAGGGACAAAGGCGATAACTATAAATTTTTGCCCATTACCCTAGTCCTGAGTCATTTAAGACCTGCTAAGTAATGACAAGTTCTATACAGAGTCACAACAACGTAAACCATTTCATTTACGGGCTAAAACTGAGGGAGCAAAGCATCGCCACTTCTTTACGGGGATTAACCCGAAGGAACAAAGCACCTACTTGCACAAGTTTTTAGATTTTCACCAAGGAGAAATAGCGGCCTAATACACCCGCTATCCCAGCACATCTATAGAATCATCTTAAAACCAACACGTAACTCGACTACAAAAACATTTCAAACTATACATCCATCATGTATAAAAAGATCCAATGGCCATCTGCCACATCATTCATTAATCGTGGAGATCAAACAACATTTTTGAAAATGTTTCCACCGTTTCTATCAAAACGTTTAAAAATCTGAGACTCAACCTTGAGGGTTAGCTCTAAACTTTCAAAACACGATTTTCACAACTTTTCACAAATTCTTCATTTTTAAAACCACCTTTTAAAAAACCACAAACATTCACACGTCCACAACATGTAATAAACCAAGAAAAAGTGCAAAACATATTTTTTATCTGAACAAATATGGTTTAAATATAAAATACAATATTTAAAGTATTTTCAACCTGTAGAAAAGCATGTAATTGCATGAGCACCCTTTAATGACAATATAGTCTAGGATCCTACCTTGGTGAGTCAAAAATTCAATGCCTAAATATCGAACTTCGTCGAAATGAGATTTCGTCCAGATAGACCACGCCAAAGCAGGGATGCAGAAAAGAAAGTGGAGCTTTTGGGCAGAAAAGAAAATATCTAACAAAATATTTAGGGCTGGATATTTATAAACCACGCCAAAGTAGGGATGCAGCCTACTGGATGCTCCAATTCAGTCGACTAAAAGGCTACTGAATCTTTGAAAAACCTCCACCGACTCAACCCAGTCGATTGACTTACCCAACTCAGTCGACTGAACTAACCCACTGTTGACTTAGTCGACTGGATCATCCAGTCCAGTCGACTGGACGACGAAGAAAACAACCATTTGTGAAAAAAATAGGTTTTACACCCCCAAAACTAACAAAACATGTCTTTCTGAAACCCGAAAAAACGTAAAACACATATGTACATACTGTTCTACAACAATGAAGTATAAATAAACACATCGAATATATATATAACGAAAAAAAACGAAACCGGGTCTCACATGAGGGGTATTATGATCTTTTTGTTTTATCTTTATTTTATTTTATTTATTTATCTATCTAATTATTTATTTATTTATTATTATTATTATTATTTTATTTTTATTTTTATTATTATCATTATATTTTGTTGAACTATCATTATACGTTATTTTATGGAATTAGAAGATTTTCGATTGTAAATTTAATTCAGTTAATCTAATTCTTATCGGTTTGGTTCTATTAAATTATGAGGTTTAAAAATCGAGTCCTTACATTCTACCCCTTAAAATAAATTTTGTTCTTGAAATTTTCGTAGCGTACTTCTTTATGAAAGAGGTTGTTGGTGGATAGCATTCTCTTACTCCCCAGTTAATTCCTCAATAGCTAGGTATTGCCATAGAACTCGAATGAGTGGTATAGTCTTCTCTCGTAATACCTTTTCTTAGCGGTCTGAGATTTGTACGGATTTTTCTTCTTATGTCATGTTCCTCATCTAAGGCTACTTTTTGCCAATTGAAGATGTGGGAGGGGTTGAGTTTATACTATCTTGAAATACATGATGAACTCTTGCGATCTGTGGGGGTCAAGCTAATCAATAAGCTATTACTCTAAATTCTTTTTTTTTTTAAAAAGAAATCTCAAACAGTTCAATTTATCGGGGGTGAGAGCTTCCCTTTCTTCTCAAAATGTATAACTCCTCATTGGGATTGGATCCTAAGGAATACATGATCCCCGATTTCAACAACTAGGAGTAATCTTGGTAGTTTATTAGAGATACGTCTGCGTTTCCACACGCGACTCACGGGAGTTCTAACCCAGGTTGTGTGTTTGTACTGGCTATTAAGCTGGTTATCCTGCTAGGGAAAACGTCGAGTCATCGAGTCATTGTGTCCCATGTTCATTTGTTGCTAGAGTGTCTCTTTGCTCACCTTAAACCTAAATCTTGGTTTCGTCTTCAACATAAGTCCGAACCTTCTTTTGTTGACAATCAATTGGGGCTTTGTGGGCAGGAAGCCAATCCATCTCAAGAATCATGTTATATCCGGCTAGGTCCTTGACTCGTAAGTCACACGTCAAACCGATGTTGGCAATCCTCAGTGTACACAACTTACATATAAAATCTACCTGTTTCTGATCCCCCATTACTAGTGAGGCTACACCCAAGGCTTGATCTAAAGGTTTTGGCTCTAGGCGTAATGTTCTCATACATGTTAAGGATATAAACGAGTGTGATGCTCCGAAATCGAACAAAAATTTTACCAGAATATTGAAAAGTACAAACATACCTTCGATGATTTGAATGCCATCCATCTCATCTCCCTACAATGCAAAGATCCATCCATCGCTATTATGGTTCCCATTTCTTGCTCCTTGGTTCTGAGATCCTCGTGGACCCTAATCCCCATTCTTGGGTGATCTTCCCCCATTGTTCCAATGGTTGGCTATCAGTCTTGGATTCTAGACCAACTGGTGGTGCCTTTATATGTGTTGTTGTTGCTGCCATTGTTGCTGCTGCTGTTAAGGGCGTAATTGCTTGTTTCCATACTTTGGGTTGTCCGTTTTCCTTTCTTGGTGGCATTCATATATCTTGTGACCTTCTCTACCACAACTAAAGCATCTGGGATACTATTCACTTCTCAGCATTTCTTATCCGTTCCCTCCTTGACGAGTTCGGTTGTAAGGCTTAGGGGCAAGGTGATTTTTGTTGTTGCCGTTGTGCACAGGTTCCCCTTTCGAAAAACTCATTCAATCTTGAAAAATTCTTCTAGAATTCAAAATCTCTAATGTAAGAAGTAAGGCCGTATCTACTACATTGGCATAGGTAGGAAGACACATGCCCATCATGCATCCTCTGATGATTGGTTCTAGCCTTCACTCAAATCGCTATGCCCTTGTTACATCATCTGGGATAAGGACTGTTGCATGTTGTCTTAACTCCTCAAACTTGGCTACATACTCAGTCACTAACATTTGACTCTACTTGAGCACAAAAAATTGCCTGATTATATCTTGCTTTAGCATGTTCGAAAAATATTTTTGAAGGAAAAGTTTTTAAAATTGTTATATTGTAATTACTTCTCTGGAATTCCTAATAAATTCCTACCAATGGTTAGCCTCCCCCTCCAGCTAGTAGGAGACTAAGGCAATTCGGTCTGCCTCCTTTTGGACTGCCTTAGTGTCTAACATCTTCTTAACTTGGCAGAGCTAACACTCTGCCGCTTGCGGGTCTGATCCTCTAGAAAACGTAGGAGGTCGTAGTTTGCAAAAGTCTGAAAATAGGGTGGTCCAGTTATGATGGGTTGGTGGTGGCATCAGCATTGTTGGTCGTTAGCATAGAGCATCTACAAGAATCCTAAGAAGGTCGTTGAGGTTTCTGCCACCTCCTTCTCCAGGTTAAGCCATGTTGGGTTTAGGATGTTGACATGGTATTCCTCAAGGTCTACTCATCTTGTTTGAAATTACCCAAGTGTTAGAAAATAATTCAATTAGGATTTGATTATTTTTTAGGAGAAGGAGATGTACTATGTTATTCCAGTGTTCATAGATACATAAAATACAACTGCATTAAACATACAAGATTCAACCTACTTTAAGAAAATGATGTAAGGCAATGGATAGTCAAGTAGATAGTTGCCGTAAAGTTACGTCGGCTAAACGCACTTTAATTCAAGCATCCAAATCTACTCTCCTAGTCAGGATTTCAAAAGTATAGAAAGATCCACAAAGTTATTCTCATAATAGAGCATATCATTAAAAGCTTCTAGTGAAACGAAAGATCAAGGTGAGAAGGACTTTATAAGTTGAAGGCAAGTCAGAATTAATAATCACGATGTTACACAACCCATAGAAAGAGAATTGTAATAGAAAATGAGAGGACATGGTTACTCTTACGAGTTAAGGTTCAACAAAGAACTTTGCTAATCCATCATAGGTTAAAGTTCAAGACTTTTTGTTCAAAAGTCATAAGATGTAACTCCTAGGCGAGGTATGTGGGTCAAAAAATCTACGGTTAGCACAACGTCCACGTGGGTAAAGATTGAACCTATGCTCTGATATTAAGCTGTGACGCCCCGAATTTTTGAAAACATATAAGAGCAACATTAACTAAAACAATGAATAAAAGTGTGCCATTAATACCTATTTCATCACAAAATAAGTAGAGATTTAAATATTACAAACTCATATCAAAATATATAACAAAATTATTTTCTAAAGTTTGGTACACAGGTCTCAAAAGACAAACAACCAGGACTAAAAGCATATGAGTCATCGACTCACAAAAACCACGGCTCCCCTTCCTCCAAATCTTGGTCGCCTAGCTGATCTTCCAATTCCTCAAAACCGTTGAGTTTGATTCTTGCTTAGAGATTTGAAGGACTAAGGACTTGGCTTTAGTGCTAAGACTCCAATCTCTCTTCCTTCTTCTTTTATTTTCCTCTCCTTTCTCTCTCAAACACGGGCAAAATCAGAATTTTGGAAGGCTTGGGGATGGTGGTTTGGCCATGGCATGGAGGGGGAAGGTTTTTCTTCTAAAATTGGTGGTGGAAAGAATGATGGAGGTGTAAGGCTAGGTTGAAGCCTAATGGTTACATGCATGGAGTGATGGGACTACACTATGGGCTTTTGAGTGCGAGGAGGGCAATGGGCTTTATGAGATAATGAATTCTTATTATTTTATAGAGGACAAATATTAGATTTTTAAATGAAATTTGGAAGATTTAATCTATACAATTTAAATTATTGATGATTAATGCTAGTACAATTATAAAATTTTGGGTTAATTACACAAATACCCTCATGATTAATGAGTTTCACTTTGTCACCTTCAATTTTAAAATTATACATTTTGATCATTTAACTATTAAAAATCGTAAAAAAAATACTCCCATAAATAGGTAAAAGTGACGCAAATAAAATAGTTAAGAGACTGAAGGTATGATTTTGAAGTTGAGAATGTAAAATGATACTTAGTCCCTAATTAGCAACATTACTTTTTATTTTTTTGGCTAATATATATATATATATATATATATATATATACAAAGAAAAAATATTAAGAAGTTCAAAAAAAGTCAAATCAAAATACTAATTTTTAGAATACTCAAACTTTTATCACATTTTAAAAGACAATAATGTCACTCATTGATAATTTACTATTAACAACATATAATCGTAATTATCAACTATATAAAAGAGCAAAACTATTAAATTTGAACAAAAATAAAAACTAACTTTTCGCCCAGTCAACTAATTTTAGAAAAGTAGACTTAAAAACTAATTTAACAAATAATTTATTTTGAATTCAATTTAACTTTTTAATTAAAAAAATTTAAAAAATTAAAAAACTTTTAAGCTACTCAGTGATAATTAAGAAAATATTTTTATAATTAATTTAATTTTTTTTGAAAAACTTTTAACAAATCACTCTATTGTCTTCCTTTGAGTCCGTCTTATGGACCTGTCTATGCGACTTACCATGAGAAGACTTCTAAGAAGACTTCAAGCCCATGATGTGATCCAAATCAAACTAAATTGTCATTTCAACTTTTGCAACTATGCATTTATACCAACCAACTAAATGATCTATATATAACTAAATGATCTATATTATAAATAAAGCAAATTTAGCCAATTTAAAATTATGTTATGTATTTATATTTTTAAAATTACTTACAAATTAATTCTCACATCCTTAATTAATTAAAAGAATAAAATTGTACATTTATTATACACTAACTACTTCTTAATTTTTCTAATTAAAGAAAATAATTGTACATAGACATGTTACCACCCCTCCTCATCTCCTCTTTGCAGTTGTTCTGCGCTATTTTCATCTAAAAAAAAAATTTAAAAAGTCATCTATTTGATGTGACACCCCTTCTAATTAATAATAAAAAAAACATCTTCTTTCCAAAAATATTTAAAGATATGATGGCTTAAATTATTATTTTATTTTTTAATTTATGAATTAAATATATAGATATATAGATATGTATAAGAAAATTAAATAAATATCCTTAACTGTTTAAAAATAAATTATATTTGTCCAAAAGAAATTAATAATGTAGTTCCTTTATCGTTAGTTTTCTTAAATAAATATAATATATTTAAATATTTAATGATATTTAATTATTTTTAATTTTTTATATAAATAAATTATAAATTGTTAATATTTTGTAAATTAATTAAATTATTAAAATAGGCTCAATACCCATATATAATTAGCCCAATTAAGCCGTCTAATTTCCAAAAGAGACCTGACAATAAAATCACGAGTCATGACAGAGTTCCCATCAATCCCAAACCACCACCCACTCACACTCAAAAAGCAAAAGATAGAAAAGGCGATTTTGACATAATCCTAATTCTGCTGCTTGCCTAAGGTCGTTGGGGTTCACAAAAAAATTTGAAAAATTTAAAAAATCAATTAATTCAATCTCTATGAATTAAATTGGTTTAGTTTTTTTAAATGATTAGTTTAATTTGCTTTTGAATCTTAAAAGAGGCAAATTTACAATACTTATTCAATTCTTAAATTAGTTTGATATTAATTCAAACTAACTCGAGTAACAAATTATATAGACGATTAATATATTTATATATATTTTAATTAGGCAAAAATTAAAAAAGCATAAACTATTGGATAATTGTCAATGGTCATTGGTTATTTGTTTTGTAGATTTTCTATTGAATATGTATTATTTGTTTCATTGAAAAATAGATTGCCCATCAATTGTTCTAAGTTTTTTGTTTCAATTTATGGGTGTTAGTTTTTATTGTCATTTATTTCATGCTTTTAAAGCGTGTACAAAATAATTTTTTTATATGTGTAGAGTAATTTTTAAAAATAGATAAATTTATTATTATTAATCGAATCAATTCAATTTTTATTAATTAATTTGGTCTTACTAAATAATTGATTTGATTTTCAATTCAAAAAATTAGAACTAATCAATATTAATTTGATCTTAAGTTTAATACAAAAACTAAATTAATTCGACCCATGTGTATTCTATCCATATAAGAGCAACTCCAATAGGCTCGTCATTTGGAACTCCTTCGCCAATATAGCGAGGAGGATGCGAAATTGGTACTCCAATGGCCTCGCAATCATTCTCGCCACTTTAACATTTACTGAAATGACTCGCCATTTCCGGCGAGGAGGGCAAAAGTTTGGAGAGCCTCTCAACAGCTATTTTTTTGAAAATCAAACGGGAAGACAGAAGCAGAAGACGGAAAACAGAAGAAGGAGTTGAGAAAGCAAATTACAGAAGCAGAAGGAGTTGTAGAAACAAAATCCCCAAAACTTCGAAATCCCACCTTTTTCGACCATCCACGGTTTCGGCGCCTAGGTGGTTCAACGCAAAGCTCCGGTGGTTTAGTGCTCGTATCCTTATCGGCAACTTCCAATTAGGTGTACAACAAAACCAATTTTGGAGAAAAAATGGGGGTTTAGCCGCTTGGAGCTCTCACTAATGGCGGAAGAAGCAAAAACCTGGAGAAGAAGAAGAGAAACAGGAGAGGGGGGAAGGGGCGTCGTCAGGCTAGGTGGAGGCAAGGGCCTTGTTTGGGAAAAATATAATAACACTGTTTTAAAAAAATATAATTGGACAGGTTTTGCAAATGTATAAAACAATATATATATTTTAGTATGAATTTTAGTATAAAATTAAATTCCGGATAAATAAATAAATAAATAAATAAACCCCAATTTAAAAAATTAAATTTCGAAAAAGTACAATTAATGTAAAACAAAGAACAACTAAATAAAAATTACAGTACATATCAATTAAATGAAAATTGTAGTACATAAATAGATAACAAAAATATTAATGTAAAATTAAATTCTAGTTTCTATTCTCCTCCATGTAATTGCCACAAGTGCTCAATAAGATCCAGTTGGAGTTGAGAATGAGTTTGTTGATTTCTGATTCGATGATTAGTTTGAATGAATTCTAAAAGTTCAGGTGTACGCTGATGTGAAATTGGTATAGATTGTCTTTTTTCAATTGTATCGTAGTTAAAGTCAAGAAAATGGTCATTTCGTTCATCCTCTATAATCATGTTATGCAATATAATGCATGCTGTCAGAATATTGCTAAGTGTTTCTTGATTCCAAAAACGTGCTGGTCCACTCACAATTTCAAAACGAACTTGGAGTACTCCAAATGTGCGCTCTATATCTTTTCTTACTGACTCTTGAGCAACATCAAAATATTTTTTGTTATTTTCTTGTGGTTGTGGAATTGTTTTCACAAAAGTTGACCACGGAAGATATATACCATCGACGAGATAATATATCATCGTATATGCATGACCGTTAATTAAATAGTTGACTAGAGGAATGCGACCTTCGGCGAGCTCATGAAAAACAAAAGAACGATGTAGCACGTTATGTCATTATGAGATCCGGGTAACCCAAAAAATGCATGCCATATACAAAGATCATAAGATGCCACCGCTTTCAAAATAATTGTTGGTTTATGGATGTGTCCAGAATACATACCTTGCCATGCAATCGGACAATTTTTTCACTTCCAATGCATACAATCAATACTTCTCAACATTTCAGGAAAATCATGTTGTTCGCTAAACGCTAACAATCTAGCAATGTCATTATCGTTTGGTGACCTCAACTATTCATCACCAAATACACCAACAATTACTTTGACAAACATGTTAAGACTTTCTATGGCAGTGCTTTCTCCGATTCGCACATAATTGTCTACAGAATCAGCAAATGTTCCATAAGCAAGCATTCTTAATGCAGCGGTTATCTTATGAAGGGAAGATAAACCGAGAACACCACAAGCATCTCTTTTGTGCAAAAAGTATGGATCGTAACTTTCCACCGCAGATTGAATTCGAATAAAAAGAGAACGACTCATTCGAAATATCCTTCGAAATAATTGAGAAGAATATACAGGATATTCAGCAAAATAATCGCGATTAAACCTTTCATGACCTTCAACTCTACCACGGTTGATGATAGCACGGTCTAGAACAGAACCACGACGCCGTGATGTTTGTCTCTGGCTAGTCAAGTGCTATTCGTGAACAGTTACTGTTGCAAATAAGCTGAATTCATCATTAGAGTCATCGTTTTCGAGAGCAATATTAAGCAAATTATTAAGATCAGCCATGAGTAATAGTAAAAATAATCAAGATACTGAATAATGTAATTATAATCTGAAAAAATAAGAGATGAAATGAACATATTTATAGATGGAGACTATTTTTTCAAATAAAAAACTAGCCGTTATAAAACGGCTGTTATAAATTTTGAATTATTATATACTAGTTTTTTTAAAAAACGTAAAATCTTTTCAAAAAAAAAAATAGCTATTATAAATTGACCGTTGAAAATTTTGAATTATTATATATTTATTTTTTTTTAAAATAAAATTTTGTTAAAAAAAATAGCCATTATAATATGGCCGTTAAAATATGACAGTTGAAAAATTTAAATTATTATATATTTATTTTTAAAAAAAATTATAACTCTCTAAAATAAAGAGAATGGTTGGAGTTGTGAATAAAAAAGTGACTTTCTAAAATAGCTTTTAACTATTAGCTATTTAAAAGAATTACTTAGGTAAATTATATAAAGTATGGTTGGAAGGGGTTTAAGCCTGAAAAATCTATATCCGCATTCCAGCTAAGTCAAGCTTTTTTCGAGTCGGACTCAACCTACGTATTACCGAGCCTCGGGCGAGACTCCTACCAAAATTACACCCTTAAGTATTAGCAGTGGCTATTAGGTATGATGAGATCCTAGGATGAGGCTTTCGTTGCCCACCGTTCATCCAAGATAAAACCTGGAATCATAGGGAGCCTCTCACCTAAGTCGATCCCCCTTTCTCTTTGAATATTTGCCTCCTGGTTTTGAGCCAACCACAGAGGAAATTGAAAAGATAGTGTGAAATTTGAGAGAGGAAATGGCACTGAGAATGTGGGCTTCTTCAACAGCTAATGCACTTAGAGTTTCTTGTGCTTCCACACCTCATCTCTCTCCTTCATTTTCTCTCTCTAGATGCTTCTCTTCTGGTACTCTTTTCTTTCTTTCCTACAATTTTTTTTCCTTCTGGAAAGGAGGAAAAAAGAGAGGGGTAACATGGGAATTGTGCTATATTTTTGCAGTTCTTGAAGGGTTGAAGTATGCTTCTTCTCATGAATGGGTGAAGGTTGAAGGCTCTGTGGCTACAATTGGTATCACTGATCATGCTCAGGTCACTTGCATTTTATCTGTGCTTTCTTCATTCCTTTTTTTTTTTTTTTTTTACTTTTTTGGGTGGGGTTTATGAAGTGTACCTGTTTGAAACTGCTATAATGGCTGCCATTCTGTTCATTTGGTACTGAACCTATTGACTGTTGCTTAATTTATATTGTTAATTAAGGTGGTATTTGGTATTACTGAAATTAGTAACTTATAGATTGTAGCATACAACAGAAGTTGTGAGTGTTTGGTAAAAATTATAACTTGTAATTGAAATAGAAGAAAAAATAATTGTAATTTGTAGCAGAAGTTATGGATATTTAGAATAAATTGTAGCTTATAACTAAAAGTAGTAGCAGAAAATTAAAAGTAGAGACTAAAAATTTTGCAAAACACTCCATTGATCTTTTATTGCCATTGGTTAAACGGTGTTAGCAAGTGACATGAAAGATTTAATGCATAACGAGAGTTTCATCATTTTGTGCATATTCCATAAATTGAGGTTGCCAATTAATGTTTCAGGCAATTCTGATACCTAAATTTTTAATGATGATGTTCATTTTTCAGGACCATCTGGGAGAAGTGGTGTTTGTGGAGGTGCCAGATGTTGGCGGCTCCACCACACAAGGCAGCAGCTTTGGAGCTGTGGAGAGTGTAAAAGCCACCAGTGATGTTAATTCACCCATCTCAGGCCAAATTGTTGAGGTTAACTCAAAGCTTAGTGAATCACCCGGTTTGGTAATTCCATTAACTCCATCCTTCGCTGAATTGTGGGATGCTATTAATTACTCTAAGTTCAAGTATTTTAGATTGTATTAGTGTCAGAGTCAGTCCTAATCTCATTAAGGATTTCATGGTAGTGTGAATAGAGAAGTAGGAACTACAAGATTATATACCTTATACAAGTTAATAAATTGTTCTGTGTTCATGCTGTTATCCACATTATAATTAAGGAAAGAACTTAGACCATGCGATGAGAGGATCGCGTATTTGAGTTAATTAGAAATATTGTGATATCTTGTCCAACATCGATAAGAGATAGAAATTAAATTTGGTACATAAAAAAAATTTATATATGGATTATTACTAATAATTTGGACTTAAGTATTTAGTTTGAGCCGCATCATTAGTTTTTTTTATTGAAGTTATTGGACTGATAGATTACTTGAATAGTAATGCTATGTACCCAGAAACAAAATCTAGAAAAGTACTCAAAATGTGATTTGGATGGTCAAGATTTATATTTAATAGGATGAAAACACACTCCAAGACTCCAAGTGAATCTTGATCATTCAAATCACATTCTGCATACTTTTTTAAATTTTGTTTCTGGGTACATAGCAGTGCTGTTACTCAGATTCTTGAGTTTCCACCTCTTTCTATGATCTGCCTGGCAATTGCACACAAGAATTACACAGTTCTTTTGC
>JAULJZ010000022.1:6520798-6548179 GCA_032270985.1 Heliamphora pulchella | reverse complement strand
GTGGGGGGGGTGTGAAGAGACTCCAGATCAACAGAGCACAACAGAAAAATTAAATAAACCTGTTATCGAAGGCAGAGTTGCACTTTTTCCACGCACGTTTAAATGTCGCCTTGACTTGAGTTCTCCACCATCAATCACTTTACAATTAACCATATCCTTTGTCTTTGATTTCACAGCAAATGACATCATCCCACCTAGCACAAACGCAAACTCATTTACTCTGATTTTCAAGTAAGCAACTTGAGTAAATAATTTTGGAGCTATTGATTCACTGAAAATTATCCTTAACAGCAACGTGGCTCAGGATGCTTGAAAACCAAAAATAAGGAAAATAAAATAATGATGATGATAAAAAGTAACCAGGGAAATGAAATTGCGGATACGACTCGACTTAAGGGGTTAAGTGCAAAAAAAAAAAAATCGACTCTATATTGTTACTGACTTTTATGTCTTTAAAATTGCTACTTCTCTTCAAAGTAAACAAAGGAATAATAATCCAGCAAATAGAACTCATAGCAATAACAAGAAAAATCTGAATCCAGTAATTGAAGTTGAGATTTTATGGAACTTCTCCAAATATCAGAGACACTTCGTTGGCATCATTTTACAGGCATGATCAAATGAAGAAGTTTGTAATGTGAAACTCAACAGGTTTTATTTGCTGAAATCAACAGCTAAGAAATAACTGAACAACAATATGTCAGCATATATGCAAACCATATTTTTTCAGAAATGATAAACATCCAAGCATGGGTTCTTTCATGGATCAGTCAACTGCTATTGGGGGTCTACATGCTTACCATCAACGAGTAGTATGTCCCCAACTGCCACATCATTTACAAAGTCGTCATAATTTACACTGACAGTATTTTCTGTACTGACTCCCCTTTTAATAGTGAAATTGAACTCTTGCCCCTCCTTGAGCAGGATTGGTTGAGGTACATCTCCACTTCTCACCTCAGGACCCTGCAGCAACAAGATTAGAATGTAATATAGTGATTGCAGTAAGCAAAGTGTGAATAGCAAACAATATATTAGGAGAAATGAAACATAATATTTGAGTGGGTTAATTCAACAAAGAGCAGATTTCAAAAATTGCCATTTAATATAAGTGTTCACACTTCACAGTAACTGGTTTCGGAAATGCAGATAGAAAATAAATTGGATCAAATAGCGGCATACACCCTCCAATTAGTGAACCATTACAACCTCAGTATTTTGTGTCGTACTTCAAGTACTTAGCAAATATTTTGGAAAGCAGTGAAACTATTTTGCTGGCCCAGATTTTTGAGAGGGTGAGGAAAATGGTGAGGCCAGTATAGCTAGTATCCACGTTATGCTTATAGTGTTGTGTACTTGTAATAAGGGATTTGTTGCACTTTGGACAAGCAAGAGTCGTAAATTTCAAAACTCTGAATAGAATTGTATACTTTTGTTATGCCTGGTCAATGAGGAGCTGCTTAGATTTGTAATACTATTTGAATCATCTGATACCAAAAACCACTCATATTGGCATGAGCAAAATAGAGAGGCTTTTTGGCAACGGTGCAAGCATGCAGGTCATCCATTTCACAAAGAAATACAAGCAGGCTGCAAATTTCAAAAGGATTTCTCACTTTAAAAGGTGTTAGAGGGTTATTTTTCTTAGAGAGTGATTTTTACCTCCTATTTGTGCATTTATGTTGAGTAAGGATACTTTGGGGCAATCTGTGCAGTTTTATGTTTAATACTACACTTGGGGCCCTCACGATGCGAGTCCAATATTTTTTGTATAATAAGTAGTGTTAAATATATTTTTAGAAAAATAAAGAAAATAACATTTTTGAGATTTTATATAGAAGTTATGTAAGAAATGGGTAGTTATCTAGAGAGCGAAAAGTTATTTGTAATTAAAAGTTTACATATTTTCTCTTTATTAATTAAATGAAAAAGACATCTTCACCAAATTTTTACATTACTCCTAGTGTTTCTTTATTATAATAGTGTAGATAAATACATCTCAAGGTGTAGAGTTGAGTAATGCACCAAATCTATCGCATTCCACTTCATCTCCCTTCTTTTCTCTTCTTTGCTGTTTAGGCAACCTTAACTCCTTAGTATCAAACAATCCGATCCAACTCCAGCATGTGTCATACAAATCTAGGAATCATCGGAAGCTGATCGTGGGTTGCTGATGTCATCATCCATACAATGACATTATCATAACGTTAAGCTTAGTACGGATGCCAAGGTGAAGCAAACACACTGTCAGGCTCATATCCTCTTCTTGATAATTACTTACGGTGTCCTTTTAGAATTTTTGAAGCCAGCTGGTGTGCGTATTCAAATGTATAATTATTTTTGAGAATGATGGAGAGTTGAAGATACTTACTCGTTCCTTTAGAGGGGTCCTTTAGGCTTATGTTCCAAGGGAAGAAAAAAAACCTATGCATACCCTAATAATGATTGGAAAATAGGCCATTTATCCAAAAAAAAAAAGGATAAATGCCTCTAAAAAGTGTTAGCCCTCTCAATTGCAACTCACAATGCCAAAGGGGTTACCTGTATTATATGTTTTTGTACCCCTAAAATGTTGCCTGCTGCAACTTTAGTCAACTAATGCATTAAAAAGCCCCCCTTACATGTAGATTGACCTAAAATTTGTTCCATTTTTTGATACGCAAAAAATATAACATTGAAAGGCCAAAAAGGTGCAACCGTGTACAAACGGAATATACAAAGGTTAGAACAAAAAATCCACATATACCAAGGCCCCTATGCAGACGTGATGTGCAAGTCCCCTAAAAAATCTACAAAAGAACCCACAGGAAAGGGAAAATCTCCATGCATCGAAAAAATAGGGTCAAAAGCGCCATTCCTTTCAACCCTATAACATTGAAAGGCCAAAAAGGTGCAACCGTGTACAAACGGAATATACAAAGGTTAGAACAAAAAATCCACATATACCAAGGCCCCTATGCAGACGTGATGTGCAAGTCCCCTAAAAAATCTACAAAAGAACCCACAGGAAAGGGAAAATCTCCATGCATCGAAAAAATAGGGTCAAAAGCGCCGTTCCTTTCAACCCATGTATGGAGTGTTCAAGACCCTCAAAAGATCTGCAATTCCTCCATATCCAAATGTACCACGTGATGCAAAGAGACCGTGCTCCAAGCCTTGCTCTCACTTCTCCTCGAGCGTCCATTATTCCACCAAACAAAAAGGTACTACATCGATCTAGACATCACTCAAATTACCACGAAGGTAGAGAGGATCATACCCCAAATCTGTGAGACCACCTTGAAATGCAACAATTGAGACACTGATTGTACTGCCTCTTGGTACGTGCAACACCAATCCTACAAAAGCTTGTCCCTTCTTCTCAAGTTCTCAACAGTAAGCTAAAACTTGTTTCTTTTATTGAGATGGCCACTTTTGGTTGAAATTCTTAATGAGTTTATAATTGTAGATAGTTCAATGTCAAATACATATGGAGCTTTATTCCCACGAAACAAAATTATCCAAGTATCTCTTTAGAAAATGAAAAATATTTTTTCCACAATCATTACAATTCTTATAGTATAATGAAATACAAATAAATTAACTAAACTTTCTATTGCGACACAAGTTGTTTTAGTAAGTACTTAATGGTAGGATATAAATAAAGTACCATTGCGGCTATAGACCTATAAAGAGGAGAGAATGTTTACCAGAAGATTATGGAATTGACATATTTGATCATAAAATCAAATTGGTTTATTTGGCCTAATTGTTGTGGTAGTTCCATGTCAGAACTCAAATCAGTCATTGTTTTTGAAGAAAATATGATGACGGATATATAGATTTTGCTAAAGACCAACATACCTTTGTGTCCAGCATTATGGCCACTACCTTGTCTTCAAATTGAGCATTGTACTCTTTAACCAGATCAATGGTCTTCTGGTGTGATGCATGGTCCCCATGTGACATATTTAAACGTGCCACATTCATTCCAGTTTCTGCTAGTTTCCATATCATCTCGCGTGAGCTTGTGGAAGGACCTATTGTACACACAATCTTTGTTTTCCTTATAGCATTTGAGATAGGCCTCACCTGCCCAAAAGTATCACAAGGCTGAAGCTCAAATGAAGAGTTTGACTTGTTCTAAAAAGATGAAAACACTCGGCGATAAATATTATTGAAAATAAGAATCAAACATGAAAGAATACATACAATTGAGAAAGGCAGGAATCCAAGTGAAACAATCTATGCACATTCCACAATAGAGAAGGAGTTCCACATCTCGTGAATTCAAAATAACTAGCAGTTTGAGATCAGAAAGATTTTTAAAATTGCAAGTTCTAGTATGAAGGTAATGGGTTCTCTGAACCTCCTGTGAATTAAAAATAATTGCCTAATTGGAACTTCATATCAGAAAGATTTTCAAAATTGCAAGTTCTAGTGTGAAGGTAATGGGTTCTCTGAAGCTCATCTATTTCTATCACACTATATTATTTGCTAATTTTTATCTCACTGCAAATCTTGAGTAGGATTAAAAATTTTTAACAATCACATTTCATACTTTGTCAAAACTCCATGAAATTCTATTTTCATAAAGGAAAAAAAAAAACGAAAAAGCCTCAATAGGTAGATGAAATTTCAGAAGCTAAGGTGTACACGTTACTAACCAAGGCATATGCATCCAAGATTCTCACATTTTTAATGCCTAAAGCTTTTCATGCCAATCTCATCTGGTTCTGAGACAAAATTGGAGGCATGCTTAAGGAAAAATTAAAACTATGAAAAATATTGAGATAAAAAACAAAGAAGTAAGTTCGTTAAAATGTATAAAGCCGTGGACACAATCATGTATGACCGTAGGCATAAACAGATCCAGAAATAGATACATACTGTCATCATCCCAGTGATTATCAACCTTCCAAAAATAAGAAGCATTTAAACTTGTTAACACACCAGGAAATCAATAATTTACTTCCAGAGAATAAAAATCAGATATCTTTCACATTTTCAAAAGCATATGAATTTGATGATTATCAGCATCCCCTGGCTGACGTCGGCAATGCTGTGACATTTAATTGCATTGACCAGGTTCAACAAAATCCAGGATATGTAATGGAAGGCTTGAACAAAATGTAAAGTGAACATTTTAACCAATCAATGTGCTCACTTCAAAGAATGTTCAACTCAAGTATGAGCCACAGCTGTTACAGAAGAAAATGACCGAATCTGTCTACCAAAAAACACAAGCATAAATTCAATAGTGAAAAAATGCGGCGTTATTGTTTTTGACGGTCCATCTCCTGATTTTCAATTTTTGTTTTTTCTCCTTTTTTCTATGAAGATAAACTCTAGAAGGGAGTACTACTTCAAGCCCACCTGCAGGGTAAACCCGGATTCCTACAAACATCCACAAACCGCAAGTCTGTCAGAACAGTGACAGCAAGCATCGAACATAATGAATGGATCATATCATTAAAATATGTCCAAAAAGCAAACCTCTTGAGCTGTACAGCAGCAATGCACGCACTCAGCACCCCGGGTTCTGAACAGGAGACCTAGTTTTACAACTGGTCCGGGTTTATGGCAGGACCACACTGACGGGTTACTTCTCAAACATCATAAAGCTAAAAGATTAGTGAGCACATGAAACCAAGCTATGAGAATTTTTGGACCAATACCCATGACCACTAAAGGGTTATGGGCCGAGGCCCACAACGGATGGGCCGATGGCCCGTGCCCGACAGGCCTCATCACGACCTGAAAAGGCATTACCCGGTTACGTCGATGGCCGAGGTACGTAGACGGCCTCAACGGGTTCGGCCACAGCATGACACTTGAGTTCTGACAAAACAGTTAATACGATTTGACCACAGAAGTGCAGCATTTAATATGATTATACCAAACGCCTCCTCCCATCGAGTGTGTACTACTTCGGGGGAGCGCTGTAAGCCGCGCATCTCAGCCCAAAGGACAGGCCGAGGTGTCAATCTTAATGGTGACGTGACCGAACGTTGTTCGAGGTGTCAGTCCCTGCACTGTCAGTCTCTGTACTGACGTGACGTGCAGAGCCGCCCTGCAGAACTAGGTGTCAGTAGTAATCATGAAGTTAGGAGAAAGAAAACCTTTGACTCCCTATAAAAGGGAAGTTTCAGGCCCAAGTAAGGGGTTCTGCCTTCCTTCTTAAGAGTATTATTCTCTAATTTTTGGTGATATTTTTCGTTCTGATTCTCCGTTTATCATAAATCTCTATCTAACTTGATCGTCGGAGCGGTTTCCGGAGGTCCGTCACCGGGTAGTTCATGTTTGTTGGTATTTATAGGTGCTTAACGAGGGGAAAGAGCAGACGAATCGGGTTCAACCTATCAAATAAATAGAATCTACGCATCATCACCGTATAACCACCAAGGCACAAAGGTCCAAGCTACAATCACATATATCTCTGTGTGTAGGGGGCTACACACACACAGATAGATAGATAGATTCACATGTACTACACCTAAATGCAAACATCACTAGACTTAAATGCAAACTTCTATGCTATCTATATTATAATAGAAAGTAAACGTGTGAAAGTAACCACTTCACTTAATGTGAACGAAACCAACTCACGTTTCTTTTTTTTTGTTACCGTTCCAAGATTTTTGCAACTGTCACAATTTTCAAGTTTTAAAAAATAATGCACTCCCTCTCTATTGAATGTTTCCCTATTTAAGATTCCAAAACCTTAATTCAATTTTGTGTAATGGCTTCAGTTTTTTCTAAATCTACACCTCTCTCCCTTCCTCTTTTCTTATTCAATATATTTTTCCAAAAATTGGTCAATTGCACATGCATAACGAGTGCCACGAATTGATAGGGCGGCAGTGAGGGCTACGTTCCTAAATTTGAATTTTCAGCAAAACCCAGAGAAACAAGACTTCAAAATTCAAATAATACAAAGAAATATACATATGAGACATATCCCTCCCTAGGTAAAGAATCTAAAAAGGGAAGAGTCTCACATAATCACTAAGAGGACCGTTCTGTGACGAAAAATCAGTTCTTTGACTCTGCTCGGCGATCTTCATCGACCGAACAGCGAATACTTCCTTGCGCGTGCATCTTGTCCAGCATCGGGATCCAGTGAAAACTTCGCTTAGGTACTTTGTGGATGAGAATCGATCGGAGAGCTTAGTCGTGTCCGATTTCAAGGCAGACATTCCTGTTGGCAGATTAATCGTCGTCGCCATTAGAGAACAGAATAAAAAAACAGAAAGAGCGCTTGAGAGAGAGAGAAAAGTGGGAGTGGACACGAAGACGTGGCTGTAGTAGAAGAAAAGTAGTAGTGAGATCGCAGAGAAAGGGACTAGAAGAAACAGGAACTCCTGAAAGAAACAGAGGCAGTAGAACAAGTATGGCGTGGGAAGAGAGAGAGAGAGAGAGAGAGAGAGAAAGAGGTTGGGGGGGGGGGGGGGGGGCGGCACGAGGAGTACAACATTGTACAGTTCGAATGGGCCACCCGAACTTTTTATCAAATGTTTTTTATTTGCCTAAAAGTATTTGTAAAAGTCTACTTTTTAAGTGCGGGTTTGGCAAATCAGTTTAAAGTTAATTTTTTTTATTTTTTAATTTTTTTGATTTAAAATTTTAAAAGTTTTATTTTTCAATCTTTAGCTATTCTATTGACTTTTTGATTTTTTGACTTTTTTTATAATAATTTCTAATTTTATTTTTTTAGCTTTTTGGCTTTTTAACTTTTTAACTTTTTGATTTTTTAACTTTTTTAAAAAGCAATCTTTGAATTTAACATCTGATTTATTTGTTTTTTTTCGCGACTTAAAATGTACTAATTTTTCAACTAAATAAATTTTTAATTTTTTGACTTAAAGTGGTTTAAAACTAAAAAATTGACTTAAAACAGGTTACCAAACAAACACTTGATTTCTTATTATAATTAATGAATTTTTTTATATTTTCTTCACATATACTTTTCATTGAAAAATAGCTAAAATGCTTTAAAAGAACATGGTCCGCACAAATTCACTCTTGTTTAGAATGTTTAAAAGGTTTGAATTTTGAGATGTTTAACTTTTTTTTTTAAAAATAATTTAAAAAAGTTAAGATGTTTAGGATAATTTTTTATAATAATTTTTTTTTATTAAAATATTTAATATACAATTACTTTTTACTTTTTTACTTTTAAATTGCAGTATTTAGAATATTTGCACGGCTTTTTGTTTTTGTAAAAAGGATTGACTTTTTCTAATTGAGGGGTTATAGCAATTTTAGTTCAAAAAGGTTAAGGTGTTTAAGATGTATATAAGCTATTTTTCTTTTAAATTAAGAGCTGAAAAAAAATTAAATAATTTTTTTTTAAAACTAAACAGTATGACTTAAAAACTTGATTTTGTTAAGAACATCAGCTTTTTTGGAAAATCAAACAACATGTTTGGTGTTGTTTGATTTATGAATTTTTAAATAATATTTTTAAAATATTTGTTATAATTTTTTAAGTAAAAGTATATAAGTATTTGTTAAAAGTATAAATTTATAATTTTAAATAATAAATTTTGTAATTATTAATTTAGAATAAAAATAGCTTATCAAAAGTACAAAAGTCGGCCCTCACCCTTCTCTAGTAACGCGCAGTGCTATCGATCCGCAAAATAAGTTTCTAGTCACCAAGTAAAAGAGTATACGAAAACTTAGTCTGTGTTTGAACTAATTTTTTTAATAAGTTTTAGATTTTTTGGCTTTTTTTATAAAAAAAGTATGTGTCAAATTATGACTTTTTTGTAGGAAAAAAGTCAAAAAAAAATTGATATTTTTTTTACTATCCAAATTAAGTGGCTTTTTTTTTGTTTTTAATCCAAAAAATTTGGTTTAAAAGCCATGCCAAACACATGCTTAGTTAAATGTGAGTTAAAAATTAACTTTGAGCAAGTTAAAAATTAAAAATTTAACTTTGAGCATGTTCGGGATATATCTAAAATGTTTGGCTTTTAAGAAATTTAATTTTTTTTTTCAAAAAAAATTGAGTATTTGAGATAATTTTTTATAGTACCTTTTTTTGTTTTTATTAAAATATGTTCTTATTTTTTATTTTTAAGTTGTAGTATTTAGAATATTGATATGATTTTTCTATTTTTGTAAGTATAATTAACTTTTTAAATTAAAATATTATAATTACTTTTCTAAAAAATTTATTAAAGTATTTGAGACTTGCATACGCTTTATCTCTTTAAAAAAAACATGTTAGTTGCTTTGTAGGAATGCCAAATAGGAGTTTAGTGAAACATCCATATGACGTAATGTTACGTATTACTCTTGGGGAGTTATTTTCTTTTGTTTGGATGGATGCCCTGGTGGATGGATACACATGTGGATTATAACAATTTTTTGATGGATTCACATGTAGATGGGATATATTTTTGCTTACATTTTGATGTTTGCCAATTTAGTGTCAAAAGAGGGAGAAATGATATTAATGTTGATATTGATGATGCTTAATGATATTGACGGTGACGATGTTTTGAGATATTGAATAGTTTGATATTGAGTTGATCATATTGATGTCGATACTAGCAATTCAAATTTATTGATATTGAGACATGATATTATTATTTGAGTGTTGTGATTTGCTAACTATTGAGAATAATTTGCGATTTGTTATTGTATGTTTGTTGGAGGTTTGTTACAAAATTGTCAAAATGAAAAATTGTTAGAAATTTTTTTTTACCGTTGTCTTAATGCATTTGGTAAATTTGTGACAATTTAAATGTTTTTTTTTTATGTTCAACAATATGAATCTCTTGATTTTTGAAAGGCTTTGTTTAGTTTGTGCAAGAGTTGTTTTGAGTGATGAACAAAAACTACAGCACTGCAAAAAAGAAATACTGTGAAGTAGTCAAGATCGCTCGATCGGTCTTTAAACACGCGAGTCTGTATTAACCAATAGTTGGGATTATACAACAAACACAAGTCGTGGACAGAAAATTGAACAGGGGCTGTTGCTCCCAAACCGACTTGATCAATAATCTTTTAACTTGACAATTTTATTCAATTCAGAAATCTTCAAGGCGATATTGTCAAATGACTACACTCATCACGTATGCGACATGGGTGGATTCTTAAGTGATTAAGATCGGTGGTGAATTTCAACGATAAAAAAACTTAACAGTAATTAAGGAACTTTGATAAGTCACTTAATTTTTATCTCATTTGAGATTTTTCAATAAAAAATCACTTGTCATTATTTGTGTGGTTGTTTGGGGTTTATTTGGTTTAATTCTGCACTAAATCTATTCGTGCAAATCAAATCAAAAATTTTTTATTTAAAAGGTAAATTCGTTTTTCAATTATTACTGCTAACTAATCATTATGAAAAAAAAAAAGAAGTATTATATTAAGTTGCAATTCATAAATATTTATTTCATTTAGTAAATAAATACATGATTAGACTAACAACAATATTATGGATACCAATTTATTTTATCAGATTAATATCTCAAATGACGTGGCACAATCACAATTATAAAATTTAAATAGAATTTATATGGGATACATTACATTAATAGTTATGATTATGCAATAACATTTTGGATATTAAGTTGGTAAAATAAGTTGATATCTTTAGCATTATTGTTAAACTGAGGTGGAGAAAGCTAATTCAGAGTATTATCTTAGGAGAGCTAGTTCTCGGACTACTAATCCATGTTAATTTAGTTCGAAACTCTAAACACGACCACTAAGTAAATTGCTCTTGTTATCTAGCTACTTAATAAAAGTAAGCTAATATTATCTCGTTTAGATTATATTTTTTGCAATATTATTGAGTGATAACACTGCATAAAAAATATTGTATGGTGCTTCAAAATTAATGAATAATTACTACCAAAGTTGCCTTTGTTTTAACTTTTCTTGGTCAATTTTTTTCATCTTAAGCAAATTTTTTTTAAGTATTAATTCAAATCATATGTTTTTAAATTTATCTCATTATGAGAAATTAAAAAAATAAAAAAACTAATCAACAAGTTAAAAAACAGATGAAATGAAAAAGACAAATTAATAGGATTTTTGGATATTTTTCTGTTTTTAATAAAAAAAATTTAACTTTTCTAAAAGAAAATATACTTTTTAAAATACTCTAGTTGTGAGAAACTGGTGAAAAAAAAAAGTCCAAAAAAAAAAATACACACACAAAAAAAACAAAATCAAAACGAAAATTGACTCGAGTACCACAATGTGTTCGTTTATACAAAAAATATAGAGAAATTTTGAGAAAATTTTAAATATAAGTTGATATTTAAGGATTAATCTTTTGTTAAATTTTTTTTATTAATTCTAATCTCATATAAATGATATCTAATTAAAATACCCTTATTAGATAATAGATTCAATCATGAATTATAGGAAATGAATAAAAATTCTATAATAATTGGATAATATTTGAAAATTACTGTAAATTATATCTTTAATATTCAATTACCAAAAATAAACAATCTATAATTATACTAGTCAACTGAATTACCAAAAACTGATACTTATGTATAAGGAATAAAAAGAAAATAGTCAACAATTATAGCATCAATATTTTTTGTTGGTTTTAATGTTGTTAATAACTTGAAATAGACTTTTTTTTAAAAATTTATTTACGTGTTTTATATAAGGAAGACGACTTTGTTTTTACAATGATAAATTTAACAGTTTCTCTTTCGTTGTTAGTTCTATTTATTTCGAATATAAATATCTATTTTAGTACTGATAAAAATAATATTTCTATCAGTACTGATTCAACTCCATTCCAGGTACTATAAAAAATATACTTGTTAAATTTAATTTAAATTATTTAAATTGTATTTAAAATACCTTTAAATAGGGGCAATATTTAGTTAGTTTCCTATAAATTGAGAAGTTGCTTTAATTGGTTATCAACCAGCTTCTCAAAGGTTTTGAGGACTACACTTTCCGTTTGGAAACTTTTTAAATATGATGGTTTAGATTGGGTTAATTTGTGTATTTTTTATTTCTTTTTGTTTTTATTTTTTACTTTTAAAGGTTTTTTTGTTAAGTTCTTTTATTTTGTCAAATTATCTTGACGAGAGAAATTGAATAATAAAACATGAATCAAAAAAATTTGAAAATCAATAAAGGCAAAAATAATTAACATATAAGCTAGCTTATAATTATTTTTTTTTATTTTTTTTATATATTTTAGCTAAAAAAATATTTTTTTAACTTGTCTCGGTGAGAGGGATTCGAAAAGTATATTAATTTGACCCAATAATAAAAGAATATTATAAATAAATAAATAAAATAAAATAATCAAATAAGTCATTACTTAGAGAGGGCGCTTGTTTGTTTTTAGTGAGTATTTTTCACGTTTGCAATAGCATTTTACATGATTTTTGTTTTATTTTTGTTACGTTAGTATCAATAAATATATTTTTTTAGATTATTTTTATCACGACGGCTTAGAAAAATTGAACAAAATAACTCTAAAAAAAATTCAAATACGACCAAAAAAAATGTCATTTTAAAACTAATTAAAATATTTTTTTTAATAAATTTTTTTCAACTTTAATTGATACGTTCATATTTTTAAAATTTCTTTTATCAAGACGAATCAAAAACTATGTCCAATAACCAATTAAACCTATTAAATGGCGCAATATTTTTTGAAAAAATGTTGATCGATGCTCATTAATTAGTGTATAATGTATAATAGATAAATAATGGATAAATATTTATCTCAAATATATTAATATTTATAAAAATAATAAGTTTCACTTTTAAAAATATTTTAATACTTAAAAAATATCTTTATTAAACTATTATCACCACTGTTTAGCAGGACCATTCTAATAATCAACCAATGACAATCAACAGTTATGAATATTATCATACTCTTGCATGAAGTGCACGAGGGCTTCTAATTTTTTTTTTTTAGGCTAGAGTTATGTCAACCTCACATGGGATTATTTGAAATGTTTAAAATGGTTTTTTTTTCTTTCAAAATTAAAATCTAAAATAACTAGATTATTTAGGATGTGCTTGAAATTGCTGAAACTAGTAGTTTATAGATTATAATTTGTAATAGAAATTTTGATTATTTGATAATGATTATAGCTTGTAATTGAAATAGAAAAAAAATAATTAAAACTTATAGTAGAAGTTGTGGGTGTTTTGAAATATTGTAACTTATAACTAAAATTTATAATAAGAAACTAAAAATTAGGCCAAAAAACTTGGCCACCGCCCCCCCCACCCCTCCCCCATAGAACGATGTGCTTTACTATTTTTTTTTTTTGAATTACAAGTAGTTTTAGAATGTGAATGGATTTTTTTAATTCTTTATCCAAATATCTACTTTGTCTTTATTTTTTCACTTTTAAGCTTATCTTCAATGAGAATAAGATTATGGCCTGTTTAGGAAAATTACTTATTTGCTTATTTGCCTTATTCAACCTCCAATAAGCAAACTTATTTGGGTAAATAAATAAGCAAATTTTACCCAATAAAAACTTGCTTATTTGCTTATCTCCGGTCAAACTCTTCTTCACTTGTGAAAAGACCAAATTGTCCCAAAAGCAATTAAATTGTTACGCTATGATTAGTTAATAATGTGGGTATTAATATAATTTTACAAATATAAGCAAATAAACCAATAAACAAGTTTTATTCCAAACGAATGCATTTCACATTTAAGTCACTTAAAAGCCAATTATCCCAAACGTACTTATTTATTTATATTTGTACTTATTTCACAATAAACAAATAAGTAAATAAGCAATTTGCTCAAACAGAGCCTATATTTTTTTTTTCAGAAAAGTGAACTCTCTTTTCTCAAATTTAGGGATAACAATTTCTTCTATTCCTACTCCCATTTTTTAATCTTATTTTTATGATTTTTTGCCTTTAATAAAAACAAGATGAAATGGAATTTGTTTTCCTTGTAATTCTCCATCACACACTCAATTATAATTATTAAATATATTACATATATAAAATACATAAAAAATTGTAATTCTTAAAATATAACAAAACTAAAATAAAAAATATTATCCTTTTTAAATTTATAATTATAATCATTCATCATATATTGTATTTCATATACTTTATGTTGTCTCACTTTCATTAATATCAACTTTTTTTAAAAGTTGATCACAAATATCTCTGCTACAAGCCTACAATCTTGCTCCCATCTTACTTCATTTTTTGACATTCTTCATCCCACCTCTACCAAATAAAATATGGAAAGTCAACAGAGTATCACATTTTGCATTGCTTCATGAGTAATAATTCATTTGTCCTAAAATACTATGTGTTATTAGTTACGTAGTGTTCTCACTTAATAATATGACAAAAAATACTCTAATTACAATAATATTAGCTCACTTGTGTCAATTTTTAAACTATTTTCGATGACGATGGGGTGAGATGCTCATAATGTTTTCTAAGACGGTGCCAATAACAAGGTGCAACACGAAGCTCGTGCCATTTTCTAAGTCTGTGCCAGTGGTTAGGTTTGATGCGACGCTCGCTTTATTTTTTAAGTTATTGTCAAAGACAAGGTGGGGAGAAACTCATGTTATCTAAGTAGGTGTCGAGGGCAAAATCCTGACGCGAGACCTACTTTTTTTTAAATCATTGCTAATAAATATTACTTCTTTTATTAATCTAATAAAAAATAATTTAACTTTTATTTTTATTATTTTTAAGAAAAATTACCTTCATAAATTAACAAACTAATAAAATCATATTTTTAATTCAGTGTCTTAAAATTTACTAATTAGCTAATTAACTACTTATTAAATTATTAATATTAATTTTTATTTTATTATTAATTCATTAAGATTAAATAATTAAATATTTTTAAACACGAATGGTAACCAATCTATATTAGATTTTAGAATGGTATTAATGTGACATTTGTCCTATTTGATAATTTTCAAGGTTAGAATTTTTTAATTTAATTGTTGGAGAGAAGAGTATGAGTGAGAGGAGAGAGAAAAAAAAAAAGAGTCAAATGTGTTTGCTCTATCCGCTATCAAACTCCAAAATTCATAAAATTCGATTGAAAGGGAAATTCAGGACAACATATGCATTTCGTCGAAACAAGCAGTAGTGCTACGACAAATTAAGAGATATCTCTTTATCCAACAATTCATTCGATCCCTTAAGAAAAATACCTTTGATTCGTACACCAATTTGGAACCTGAGTCCATTGACGGTTGAGGGCAGATTGAACAAGAATTCTTGAACCGTTTTTACAGCACTTACCAAATTGTGAGCATGGTGGAATTAACCATACTAAGCAGCAAAAAAAATGAGCCAGTGGTTGATTATAGTAATTCCTGGCTCGCTTTGAGCTTGGATTGCAAAGAAAACCTTTATGAGGCTTTTACGGTTGAGATGTATATGCAAAACATGAATTGGGGACTCTTCTACATTTTTTAAGAACTTCAACCACTCATTTGAAGAACTGCTACATGCGCCCACAACATGGAAATTGGATGCCAAACATGCTTAAAGGAAGCTACTTTAGAATTAATTTTTTATTTTGCCAATGTAGGTGTGATGTAAAACCTGTGTCAATTTTTAGATCATTTTCGATGACAATGGAGTAAGATGTTCATGTCATTTTCTAATACATAACTAGGTACTATGCGAGGCTCACTTTATTTTTTAAGTTATTGTCAAAGACCTAGAAACTCGTGTTGTTTTTTAAGTTAGTGCCGATGGCAAATTGTGACGCTAGACCTACTTTTTTTTTAAGTCATTGCAAATAAATATTACTTCTTCTTTTATTATTCTAATAAAAAATAATTTAATTTTTATTTTTATTATTTTTAAAATTTATTTATCTTTATAAATTAACAAACTAGCAAAGTCATATTTTTAATTCAGTGTCTTAAAATTAACTAATTAACTACTTATTAAATTATTAATATTAAGTTATATTTTATTATTAAATCATTAAAATTAAATAATTAAATATTTTTAAACAAAATAGTAACCAATCGTCTACTTAATACTCCAAAAATATCTTATAATTTGCCTTTCGGCTTTGTCATCCATGCTCAAATCTGATGGGGCATAGAGCCTGCGTGCTACTTGGTCATATTATTAATTTGGTCCTTTGTTTCTTTAATAATTTCGAAAGCCTATAAGCTACAACATTTTGAAATATAAAATTGCTTCGCTTTGCTTAGCTCTTGAAAGCGGATAATGGTGTTTGGCATTATTTTTTCTATTGTAGCTTATTTCTTTTTTTATTAATCTTAATAATAATTTATTAATTTGTTTGAAAAATTTACAACTTTTGTTACAAATTGTAATTATCTTCTCTTTTATAAGCATTTAAATGCTGCTACAAGTTAGTATTATTTTTAAACACTCACAGTTTTCTGCTACAAATTATAATTATCATTTTCTTTAACTATAATCTAAAATTAATTAATTTCAAGAATGCCAAACAACCATTAATCCAAATAATCCTGCTTATAGTTTTATGCATATAGCTTATCAACAAATACAAATTCTACAAGTTAAAGATATAAGTTTATAAATTTAACAAACACTTTTTAACTTTTATTAAACTTATTGTAGACATTAAAATTTTAATACAGTTTAATTGATCACAATTAATAATTTTTCATGATTGATTAAATTTAAAATAGTCAAAAAATCACAAAAAACATGAATCCTACAATGACACGTGTCAAAATCTTCCAAAATCGTACTGTCTCAATATGTCTATCGGTTATCAACCTCCAAAATTCATACAATTCGATGGAAAGAGAAATCCAAGACAACATGTTGAGAATTTCATCGAACACATGCAATAGTGTTGGGACATATGGATATCTCTTTGTCAAGTAATTCATTCGATCCCTCAAAGCAAATGCCTTTGATTATTACACCGATTTAAACCTTGAGTCCATTGACGATTGGGAGTAAATGGAACGAGAATTTCTTGAACCATTTCTACAGCATCTGTCGAACTGTGAGTATGGTGGAATTAACTAATACTAAGCAGCAAAAGGACGAGCTAGTGGTTGATTATATTAATTGTTGGCACGCTTTGAGCTTCGATTGCAAAGATAGCCTCTCTAAGACTTCTATAGTTGAGATGCGTATGTAAGGCATGCATTAAAGACTTCTCTACATCTTTCAAGGAATTCGACCATACTCGTTTGCAGAATTGGCTACACGTGCCCATGACATGAAAATCAGTATATCTAATCACAGCGAAAAAACCATCTTATACATGAGCACCAAAAAGATAACAAAAAAAGTGATATTTTAAATGAAAAATCCACTAAGGAGTTAGTGGTAATCACTATAGCCCTGGCTAAAATATCCAAGAATGATAGGAAAAAAAAGAGTTCAAACATGACGAAGATAAGGAAAAATACTCAACTCTTGAGAAAACTTACAAACTAGAACATATGCAAAAAAGATATCTCAAAAGATCAATGACAATTTGCAAGTGCCAATAGCTCTTGGTAACACAATATTTCTTGTAAATGTGTTATGCCTATCATCTTGCTTGGATGGTGTGGTGTTTCAAAAAGGGGTCGTCGAGCTTTTCTTTTGGAAAAGAAAAACGAGCTGCGTTTGAATACCAATTTTTAAGAAAGAAGATTTAAAAAATAAATAAATAAAAGATCATAATATCTAAACACGTAAAAGATGGAGTCGTTACTTGATTTTTGCGAAAAAAACATTAAAAAAAACAAAAATGAGCCACTAATTTGCAGTATCATTGAAAAAGTATCTGGGAAATAATGTACGAAATGGGAAAGGGGTTAGGCACCACTTTCTCTCAACCATTAGGTTGGTCTTTAATTAAACACATTTGATCCTTATTTTAAGATTTTCAAAAATAACAAATACATAAAGGAGAGGTTAAAAAGAGAGTTCTTATAAAAGCAAGCAAGAGAATAAAAAATTCAATCTAACATGTCAAAAGGAAAAGAAAACTTCGAAGGGTCATGCTAATCTATTTTTGTATCTATCATCCTTTACTTATTGGCAAATTGAAGTGAGACAACATTTAATACGTTATATAAACTACTGCACTAGCAACCATAGGTTGTAGCTGTCACTAAAAATGAACAATGTATCACAACCATGGCTTTTAAACATAACAGCTGTTACAACTTAATATATAACATCATGGTCGTAGCAATCAAAAGTCATGACCGTTACATATTACAAAACAAATTAAGGTTACAGTCGTAGCAACCAGTGATTGCGGCTGTTATAATACTAAAATCCAGTAAGATTTTTACAGTTCCCAATGCTTGAATGGGTTCAAATATATTAAAAACGCATAAGCGAATCATTCTAGTGCTTATATCATACTGTTTCTCATAAAAACGTGATCATAAGCATATTTCAATAGCATTTAAACTATATGTTTAGTCTTATGGCTAGTAGAAATAAGAAATAAATAATAATGATAATAATAATAAAAAAGAAATAGGAAACCATAAACATAATAATCCCAAAAAGGAAGAAAACGGGATGTGAAAGGGTTACGGCGGTGTACGAGTACCTGAAACGGATGATAGCTTACGAGTGTTTACTCAATCTACAGTGTCAGGCCGGCCGAATGGATGTTGGTATGTCAGGAGCTCTCCGTGCATCAATGAAGCCTCGAACTCGACTCAAAAGAAAGGAATAGTCTCGGGTGACAAAATATGAATCAGGAATGGAGTCGGTCAGTGTATCGGCAAAGTATTGAGGTTAGAATCGAATTCGGAAAATTGTCAGATACGATCGTGATACACTACCACACATCTTGAATAGAAGATTTTATGAGAAGGACACGATCGTGAACATTGATCATTACGACAACGAGACATAATTGATAAATATAATGGCCGTGTCATTTGAAGTTCACGGCTAGTTGTAAGATTGAAGCACAGTCATGGCTGTGTGGATAGAAAGCAACAGTCGCGCGTGTGGGATCGAAGAACCTTTTCAACCGTGAGGTTGGAAGGTAATGACCAGTTGTAGGATCGGAGCACAAAAATGGTCGTGAAGATCAAATGGTACGATTGTGATATTGATTAAGGCATGAGGTATTTTTTTGGGTTTGGAGTCGAGTTCTTGATTTCATAATCTCTCATAGGTATCTTTTATCATAATCTCATATATTTTCTTCATTGGAGAACACTTGAGGGGGAGCCTAAAATACGACAGCTGTAGCCGTTGTCGAACAAGAGAGAGAGAGAGCAACATATAACTATCCATGCAAGAAAATTGGCTCTCGTAAATAGATGCCCATTCTGTCCAGTGTTTACCCCTATGTTTTGTTGATTGTCAGTGCAAAGCATAACTTGCCCCTAGTAAATTGCATGAGATATTTTTCTTGGTCAGAAGGTTGTAGTTGGATTCATGGTATAAAGACATAGCGATCTTTGTGAGTACCAATTACAATTTCAGCACAAATTACACGATTGTTGAAATCTCAGCATATAAGTGGTGTTCCATTGCATAAGCCTTAGAAAGGATCTGTCCTCAAAATCATGATTGGATAATTTTTTTTAAACTCCAAATGATGAGATGACAGGCCATTTGGATTAAGGGAGTTCAATAAATCCTCATACTGCCCTTGATGATCATTTGGATCAATTGTTCGATCAATTCTTATGTACTTTTGTAATTTTCTTGGGAAGTTTTTAATGAGCAATCCATTGATTTCATCAACACAATCACTTTTTTTGGAGTTAATAAACCAAAATTGATTATTGAAGTGGGATCATGTTGAGAATTTTTCCATATCTGGGAAAACTATATCAATTTGATCATGGGCACATTTTTCTTCATTCTCCTTTTTTTGGGATGAATAACCATAGAGGATGGCAAACTCACTTCTTTTTTACTTCGCATTATTGGATGTTCAAAATTCTAGAATGATATTTTGGCACAAAGAAAACATTAGTGTTATTATAGATAAAATTGTTAATAATAACATACTTTTCGTGTCAACAAAATATTCGACGTAATTATTTGAACCTATAAATACATTTTGCTCCCTAAAAAATTATTGACACAAATAATTACTTTTTTTTTGTATGAATAGAGTTCTTAATGTAAACATTTTAACTGCAAAGTAGGTATTTAGTTAAGGCGCGAGAGTTGCTTAGACGAATAGTACTTTTTTTTTTTTGCATTAGTAGAGTTGTTGTAACTAGTATCATATGCGATAACATCACATCCTCACGAAACTATGGACTTATTTGTTATTTTTGATATAATTAGATTGGATATAAAGGATTAATAATACTGAGGGTCCTACATATTTTTTTGTATACTAATGAATTATAGATGGGAATATGTATATAGCGAGAAATTTGGTTTATATTTGGTTAAAGTAGAATAAAGAATGGGATAAAGTTATGAAGTTATTTCTAACCGTTAAATAAGGAGGAAAAATAATTCGGAGTCTAGTACTAATAATACCAAGAGAGGCTTGATATTTCTAATCACATAAATGATAGATTAGCAATCTCTTATTTATCGGACTATTAGTTCGAATTTAACAATACAAATGTGGAATTCACAATACTAAGGGGAAAATTTTTTTTTGGTGGGTCACCTTTGGCCCCTAATCCAATCTAACACTTTCTAACACTTCATAACAAGTAAGGCCTAAAACCACCATTGTGTGGTTTTTGCAATGACAAAAATATCGTTGCAAAAGATAAATTTTGTCAACGCAAATGTTTTATGACGATAATTTTTTGAGCAAATAACTTTTTGAGAACTCACAATTACTACCCTCATTTTGCCGATGTAAGCTGCCTTCATAGTTTTTAAAAAATGATTGTTTGCGTAATAGTTTTAGTGACCTCCATTATCTATTACAATTAATTTTTCGTGTGAAAGAAATTTCCAAGTATAATGGCCATTACACATTCCATAGTGGGCATAATGGTGGTGTAATAGGCGTAACGGGTTTAAACGGTGCTATTACAATCGTTACGACTTTTGTAACAGAATTTAGACTCGTGAATTTTTACTTTTGTTTTTTTATCAACAAACTCTATGTTTCTTATAATTATTCATAGTAACCTGATGGACAAGAGACTACTTGAGCTTGTAAGATTTTTCTAAGATCTTTGGAATTTCATAACAATCAGTTGATTTAGCTATTCTTTTTAACTTTCGACAGGTTCATTTTTTTTTTATTAATTTTTCAAGATTCGTATTTGCAAACAGTCGAATAACATGTTTGATTAAAGACATGTTTTTTAACGTTCCAACATCTATGATTTTTTTTTATACTTGGGTAGTAGGTAGAAAATATAGTGGTTGAGTTTTTAACTGCTCGTGTTTTGTTTTTAGGAAAACTGTTCAAGATTCATACTTGTTTACATAAAAATAAATTATTTTTTATTAAAAAATTAAGATATATATAAATTAAAGTTTAAAAAACAATATAAAGTTTGGAATGGTGAATTTGAAATTTAAATATAAACAATAAACCAAACAATGTGTTTTAATATTTATAATATTTTTTAGTTATTAAAAATTTAAATGACATTTAACTTGTATATTATGAATTTATAATACATAAACTTATTAATTACTACATAAAAATAATTAAAACTGTTTATTTAAAACAGACTATCTAGTAAGAAGGCTAGGACATATGTTGAATCATGTCTACAAAGTAAATAAAATTTATAAAAAATTATTTTAAACTCTAATAATTATACTTTTAGAATAAAAACATGTTAATCGGTTGTTTTTTAACTCAGTTTTGCGAAAAAAATAAAAAAACTCACAGTTCCTGTTATTGCTATAGCTATGCCAGAATCGTTAAACTCCGAAATCGCATCATCACTACCGTGGTCTTACAACGACCATTATTGCTATTTAAAACTATGTTAACGTTATTGCTATTTGTGTCGGTATTTTAAAGTTTAGCAACCTTATTATTTCGATCCAAAGCCTTTTTTTTTTCAGTGATATAAAGCATGATTGGAATTAGGCTTAGTTTGGAATTAGAAAGAGCTAATTAATTTAAAGTTTTTTTTAAATTATTTTGTTCCTTAGTTTAATGTTTTTAGTTTATAGTAACTAGACAAATTTAATTTTTTTTAAAAAACTATGATCGTATCAAAACTTTTATAATAAATAAATACTAAGAGCAATAATAAAATGCACTCGTGTCACATAAATTTTTTTATTAATAAAAAGCAAATATGATTTTTTATTTGACATCAATGATAAGTATATAAAATTAAAACAATAACATATCCAATTACAACTTCTTAACAATACAATTAAATACGCATGGGGAGTGACTAAAAGTTTAGTTTAATTACTAACAATTTGCTATATTTTTAAAAACTCTATTTTAGGCTGTTAGGTCATGTTTGTTTTGAGAGAGGGTGTATTGGGATAAAATTAAAAAACACCAAGGACACCAAAACAAATTTTGTCCTTCTAAAATAAATAAACTTGTGTTTGTATCGTAATACTCGGATTACTAGTCCAATATATTTCGAATTATTTTTCAAATAACTAATATCATCTTCCTAATATTACTATTACCAAGTTCTGAATTATTTATCTTTCTTATATAAGGGTTAATAATAACTCTGCAACTATTGTTTTATTTTTTATTTGAATTTAACTAAACATATAGTGATTTTTTTTACTGTATATATAAAAATATACAAAAACTCAATATTATTTATCTCTCTTAGTGAATCTAATTTCATCTAGGATAATAAAAAGAGCTTATGCACCGTGTGAGATAATTTTTTTTATGCTACTCTTTTTCATTTTTAGTGAAATTTTTTTATATAAGTTTAAATGATAATATTTTTAAAATTTCTCTCATTACGAGAAATTAGAAAAATAAGATAAAATTACTAAAAAATAAAAAAATTCATATAAGACAAAAAGGCATTTTAAGCCTTTTATAAGCTATTTTTTTATTTTTAGTAAAAATTTCTCAATTTTAACCAAAATGTCTATACTTATAAATTTATTTTACGGTGATAAATCCAAAAATTAAAAAATTTAGAACAAAAAAAAGCCACAATAAAAAAATTAAGACAAAAGCTATCCAAAACAGTGCCGTAGCATATGCTAGGTAGGGTCTGGGAATCGGATGGAATTTTTAATTTTGTACTTTTAAATTTATTTTATATGAATTAAAAAATTTAAAAAATTAAAAAACTAAAAAAATAAAAATTTAAACAAAAATAAAAAAAAGCTACAACAAAAAATCAAAAGAAAAGCTATCCCAAACCCAAACAGTGCCTTAACAGATGCTAGATAGGTTGTGGGAATTAGATGGGATTTTCAATTTTTGTAAGGGGGTAGAGGAAGGAAGAGGGTCGGTTTTTTGGTTGGGAAAGATGAAGTTTTCACTGAAAGTCCAAGATCAGCATCGGAACCCCCAATCGCACCACCAACCCAGCCACCACCACCACCACCACCAGAACCCTCTCTTTTTCCGAGCCAAAGTACCAATATCGGTGTTCGGACTCCCCTTCCTCTCCGGCGTCGCCGCCGCCGATCATTCCGACATCTCATTCTCTCTCCGCTCCAACTTCCCTTCCGGCCCTTCCCTCAAGCTCTCCTACACCCCGGCCTTCACCACCACCTCCGCCGTCGCAGCCACCACCACCACTTCACCTCTCACCCTCACCCTCAAGTCTGGCGTCAGCCTCTTCGGCTCCCCGAACAACTCCCCTCTCATCATCTCCGCCGACTTCACCTTCTCCCTTCAAAACCCTAACCCTATCCCAACTTTCTCTCTCCAAATCAAGCCCCATTTCGGCGATTTCTCCCTCCGCAAAACCACCTACTCCTCGCCAAATCCTAACGCTAAAGCCAATGATGAGATCAGTTCGATGGGGTTTGTGCCGCTGGAGAAGCCAAGTGCGTGGAAAGACTTGACTTTGGATTCGTCATATAAGAACTCACTTTTATCAGGAATTGCTGTCATGGCAAAGACGACGCTGCCGGTGATGAACCGGGTGGCCATTAATTGCCGGTGGGGTGTCAATTTTCCAGCTGATATTAGTAAAAAGCTGCCATTTTTGACTGTGAATAAGATTGGCATAGAGAGGGTTGAGGAGGTGAAGGAGGTGGAGGTGAAAAAGAGCGAGGGCAATGTGGGTGATTTGGAGCTATTGAAGGGCTTTTGTGTTTCAGTAGGAAGGGAATTGGAGTTATTGCAGAAGGAGAACAGAGAGATAAAGCAGAGTATGGGGGACATTAGATTCGGAAAGTTGCGCGCAGAGGGTTGGACATATCAAGGGCATAGTGATGGTGTTGCAAAGAAGGTATCGCCTGTCGTTGACAACTCCGGTGATTTTGAGCAGTGGAAGAGCAAGAAGAGTGGTGGAGATGAGCATGGTTGGAAAGAATCAAAGAAGAATGTGAATCAGGTGAGTGATGTGGAGAGTGAACTGAAAAAGGCTATAAAGGCTGCTGCCTTTTAATGAGGTTCGAATTTATATATGTTTTAAATTTCATTTACCAGCACTTGAGTGTAACTAAGTTGTTTTTAAGTAATTATATTTACTAATTGTTTAATGATTATCGAATTCCCACGGGCCATGGTATATCCCAGGATTTTCTAGCATGTTTAAATCAACAGGACAATACTGGATTACAGTAAATCTATTTATAATAATGTACTAGCCATATTGGTAGATCACTTGTGGCTTTTGCCAAGTAATATCCAACTATCCAAATTATTATATAATTGAACATTGCTTTGCAAAATACAAAGTTGCTTAGGCAACAATGGCAGCCCATGTGACATTATGTATGGTGGCAGGGACGGACTTTTTAACTAGGGGGCAAGTGGCTTCTAAAAGATCTTAGGGGGGTGGGATTAATTTTTTTATGGAAGCAAATCTATATAATTTTAAAATGTTTAGGAATAATACTATTATAATAATATAATAATTGTCTTTTTATGAAACTTAGCCGGCCGCCTCTCGTGCGTCTGTCCTTGTTGGATTTTATCCAATGGCCTCCCAAATCCCAGTACTTGGTTCCCTAGCCAATTTAGGGAGTATAGGTTCAGAAACCTCGTCTGAGGGACTTCCTATTAAGCTCACCATTTTAGCTTTCTCCAAAAGGATTCCCACATTTGGAGAGCCAAATTCAACTCAATATCTTATTTGCATTATATATTGTATTTTTATTGTATATATTTATGTATATTGAAATTGTATATAATGGTTTGTGTGTGTTTGTTTGTTGAGTTAAGTTGTTATTATATTTGAGCTTAATATTTAATGAATAGATAGTTTAAATATTGTGTTAATTGAATTATATTGATAGCTATTTATTATCATCAATTATTAATATTTTATCAATGTAGAATTGTAGATAGATTAAAAACAATAAAACCTTCATAAGTAGGGATGGAACAAAAAAAAATATTCGGCAGGGGCCAAAGCATGCATATGACTCAATCAGAAGTTAACATAATTTGATTTTTGTACCAAAAGAAAGAAGTGATATTCTCCTCGTATACAAATAAAATAAAACAAATAGAATTGATACTACGTGAAAAATTGCAAAAAATTCTTAAGTGATTATCTCAGTATATATTATGAAATGCTCACAAAATAAAAAGTAAAGAGATTTTCCAATACTGAAAGGACATCACGTTATGGATTGTAGCAACATTTACAAAAAAATATAAAATTTATAAAAAACAGAGGCAGGGCATGGCCCCCATCAAACAAAATGTAGTTTCACCCCTGATCATAAATAGATAATATAAATAGCATGGTTTGGACTAGCAGGTAAAAAAGTGACTTACTAATGTAGTGAAAACGTGTATAATAAAGAAACATGATAAGTACTTGTATTCGTTGATTCATAATGAATGCCGAAAACAAGAAATAAAGATAAAAACTTAGATTTGTTGATTCAAGAATGAATACTGAACACAAGAACTTTCTTCAACTCATAGATTCACAAGAATATCGGAATTAAAGGCAAAGAGACGAACTCTCAATATATTATTATTCAAACAAAAAATGAATTGCCCGAAGGCTTATAACTATGATTTATAACCAACGAAAGTTTCTCCTAACTAGGAAACATAAAGGAAAATAAGTAACACTTGCCTAGTAAGAAAAATAAGAGAAAAATCCAAAACATTCTAAAAATGGAAATATTTGATTTAACCTCAAATCGGAAAACTAAATTAAAAAATAAGATAGTAGAAAAAAACCTATCCTAAAATGGATTTGTTAATAATAAGTAATTAACAAATCAATTATTTTTTAAAACGGCAATTTTGAAGATTTGAGGGCCCAAATGATAAAATTTTCCTGAAAAGTGGCCTCAGTCATGGGGTAGCGATAAGTATCGTTTGTTGGGTCGTTTCCAACTGAACATGGACCTTTCGAGCCCAATTTGCCAATGTTGGATCGTGCCTTTACTATCACTATTGGGCCTTCTGATGATCAAAGGTCTTCATGAATGAAAGGCCAATTATTTCTGCGTCACTTTCTAAAATAGTTTTTAGCCATTTTAAAGAGTTACCTTGCTAAAAATTAGGGACCATGGTTAGAGATGCTCTTTATGTCCGGAAACATCTCCCTCATTGCAATTGTCAAAACAATAGATTCTATCATATTTCCAAGCTTTATCTTCGTAGACACATGGTTCAAAGATCATATGCCCTGGGGTTCCATCCTGTGAGGAACATAAGAAGGCCACGAGAGGGAATTGATAATCACCAGCAAAGGTTATACTCAACAAGGGATTTTTCCCAAGAAGCAGGGACCAAGCCCTATATTTCTACCATCGCGGGAGTTAGTGTCTTGTGGTATGGGGGTTGGGGATTCGAGATGTTGTCAAGTACCATACCACGGTATGGTTCAGCAAGCCAGGTTAGTTAAGAAAGAGGGGGACTACAATGATAAGCTCAAGTGCATTTGCATGTAACTGAATAACAACTCTAACTAATTTATTCTTTGCTGACGTGATGAGATATGGGTATTCATGAGTGAGGTATATACCTTGTGACTCCCTTTTCTATTAATAGGGCAAGATACACTCATCTCGTCAGGGTTATGAAGAGACAGAACTTCACTTTGTCTTCTCTATCTATAATCCATTACACTTGAGCTCTGAGGAAACCCTCTCTCTCATCTTTTTTGATTGAACTTGCTTGGATTTCTCCTCTGATTAGCTTTGTAGTGTGTACTATTCTATCATAATATTGTCTTAGTGGATGAGAGTGAAACTAGGAATGGGGTCAACGCTAAGCTAGAAATGTGAATGGAAGCTCTTGAATTAAAAGGGTTTTGAGTAAGTAGCAACAAAACTGAATATATGGAATATAATTTTAGCAGTAATATGAGTATTAATGGTGAAAAAGTAAAGATTCAAAACCAAGAGATACCT
>JAULJZ010000022.1:6463863-6476207 GCA_032270985.1 Heliamphora pulchella | reverse complement strand
GCTTCAAAATCAATGCACGCCATGAGGTTTTCACTTATAGTTATATGATAATAGAGATACATTAAAGATAGATATTAATGAACCTCCTGCAGTTGCTAACGGTATAAAGAAAAGAAAAAACAGAATACAAAAAAGAATCAGTGTGAGAAAATAAACAGAAAAGAACAAAAAGTCCTAGGCCAGTTTGATTGGGCCTTCTAAGTCTGGGAATCCTCTATGGAATAACTTGCAACTGATATACATATATATCTGTATATTTATGGGCCTCCTGCAATTCAGTACGGTTTAGTTAAATGGATTTTTTTTTTTGAAAACCAGTGTCAAAAATGTCCAAAATCCTCTATGGAATAACCTTTCTGGGGCTGAAATGTTCTGGGCTTCATATCAATTCTCTTCTTCCTTTAGAGCTATTCTTTCTCTCCACAGAAGAGAAAGAGAGATTGAAACAGGGAAGATTTTGATGAGAGAGAGGTCGTGGGAGAGGAAGAGAGGATGTGGGACAAGCAAGCCATGCAACGTATTCATTAATCGAAGCTAGAGCAACGTGCATAACGTAGATCAGATTGTAAGAGCCTTACAAACTCCAGACCTATTAGAAAAATGAAACCGAAACCACAAACCCCAAAAGGCCAAGTCTGAGAAAACTCAAAACAACAGAAGAGAGATCTTACCTGCTTGTGGTGGTCAGTCGAAGAGGAGAGGAAGGAGGGTCTCGGCCAGTAGCGTCCGTCGGTTGCTGGGTTTGAGAGCTGTCTCTCTCTTTCCCTGCGGTCATCGATGGAAGAGGAGATGGTGGGTCTCAGGCAGTAGCGTCTGTCATTGTTTAGATTGAGAATGGATGCAAATATTTATGGGTCCATCGGTGTTATCCCATGTATATCCTAATACTATGATTTGATTTGATAGCTCATATATTGTTATTCATGGGATTGATCCTATTCAATACCATCAAGAGGTAATTCATCCAACTTTGTAAACGGGTAAGCCGCAGTGCTAGCCTCCACTGACCCGACTTTCTTGATTTAGTTAAATGACAATTAGGCTAAAGTATTTCTTACAGTCGCATCGCTTTAGGTTCATATGCTGCCATAATAGATCTGGTGAAAGTGTGCATGGTTCATTGGTGCAGGTACTTCCTTTGTGCCACAATGCTCATTCTGAATGTTGTGCCTGGCTTACATTCTTCTAGTGTAGACCTGATTGAGATTGTTTAACTTCCCTTCATCCCGCCGATAATATTTTGATTTATAAATCTGATGGTTTCTATGAAGGCCCTTTAATTTTTGTGTGTTAAGAAAGTATGAAGATGGATGTTTCTGGGAAGAATTTGATATTTGAGGAGTCCAGTGAAAGGGGAGGCCAAGTTATGAGGATTGCTTCTTGGTTCTCTGTGGCATAACTCTATCTGTTTGTGCATCCATTACAGGAAAGGTTTTCAATCATCCGCCCCTGAAATTTCTGAACGATCATCAAGAGCTTTGCAGGGAGTACTGCCTTCAGGTCTAGCAAGAAATGGATCCTGGTCGCTATGGTCTTCAGCAAGGATGGGAAAATAACAGCGTAATTGTGGTTTCCTTCTTAATCACCTATATCGGATGATACACAAGAATTAGGGCTCATGTGGTTGTCCATTTTTTCCTGACATTCCATCATTAAAGAACAATTAGATAAAGCCGTGGGACAGTGAGGATATGGAATGGATTTGCCTACTTGATAACATTACTATTAGTTGCTGACATGGCTTATTGTTGAATCCACAGGCTTTGGAGGGGTATGGCACAGTCCATGAGCCAAACTTCCGGTGAGTGTTTGACTGATTCTTGTCACCAGGGTAATCTAGCTGCTTGTGCATAAATTTTAAATGTTTCTTACATATTGTCTTCTGAAATGTGCTTTTGTAAAATTCACATGACCAATGGACCTGTTACTAATTTGCAATGATTTACTTTTGTTGTGCGTATGAATGCTAAGCTTGAATCCAATATTTATTTTTCACATTTTGTTATATCATTGCTTTTTTCTCCTCTTTGTCTCTGCTCATGTTCTCTTGGCAGGGTTGGTGGTTCATATGATGATAGGAGGTTTATTGATGAACGATTGTCAAGGGACAATATCTACTCCAGGAATGCCTTCCACCGGGATATATTGGAGAGAGAGAACTATCCACCCCCTCCACCTGCAGTTGGTCTATGGCCTCAAACAAGGAGGAGAAGCTATGAAGAAGAATATTCACTTGAGAGGGACTCTAGGCGACAAGAAAAACCTTATGCTGATTCATATCATGAAATGGATGCTTATCGTGAAGCTGACAAGTATCATGAAGTTGATACCTTTCAGGAATATGATAAGTTTCGGGATGGCTACCGCAGTATTGACAACTACCGTGATCATGGATATGACAGACCTGCTAGATATGGGGGGCGTGAACGTGATGATTATGCATATGATGATTATGCCTATAGATCTCGTATTTCCCATCAAAGCCGGGAAGATAGCCGTGAATGGGATTATGATTATGGAAGGCAAAGCTATGATTCTGATTATGATAGAGGTAGTAGGAGGGAGAGTAGTTGGAGGAGCCGTGAATCTCGTGATCGAGATCGTGACAAGAGATGTTTGAGCCGAGAAAAAGATAGGAGTCCACATAGAAGGCATGAGCGTTCTCGGTCTCGGGGACACGATGATCGCCCCAGGTCAAGATCTCCTCGGGGTCGAAGTCATGGTCGGAGTTATCGCGAGGACAGCTATGATGATAGTCGACACGATAGAAGTGAGAAGCGAAGAGATCGTGAACATAAGCATGAGAATTACTCAGTGGTATGCCTGATTGACCAATGGTGGATATTTTTATACAAATTTTTCATTACTGTTAGGTACAATGGTTTTAGTGTCAATACTGTTTTCTTGCAGGCCCCATCTGCTACAGTAGTTGTTAAGGGTCTTTCACAGAAGACAACCGAGGAAGATTTATACCAGATTCTTGTACTTTTCTACTTAATTAATGTCATTACTTCATTTGTAAATGCCTGTTGTTGACCTCATTGGTAGCATCTCATCAATTATTACCATCAACAGGCTGAATGGGGACCTCTTCGCCATGTCCGTGTTATCAAAGAACGCAATTCGGGCATCTCTCGTGGTTTTGCTTTTATTGATTTTCCTTCTGTGGTATATAGCCTAAACTTATCCTGTGAATAGCTGATAGTTTGTTCAATGAATTGTGTGTATGGGGGCTAATTGCTGTGATACAGGGAGCTGCACGTGCAATGATGGATAAACTCGGAGACGAAGGTCTTGTTGTGGATGGTAGAAAGCTCTTCTTCGAGTACAGGTATATGCATTTTCTGCATGCGGGTTTGGTACATTTAATTAATGCAGGGTCCTCTTCAGAGCACTTATTCAACAATTTGTTTTTGGATATTTATTTTGTTTCTTATCTTAATAAAGTCATTAACTAGCTCTTTCAGCTGTCTGTGCACCTTCACATTTATATGTTCATGTATGCATCGGGACAAATTATACGTTCTAGATCAATTAAAGCACATTGAATTAGATAATTTCTGAAGTGTGATACAATTATTATGTTATGTTATAGCTTTAGTCCTGTCTAACTGTCATCTCAGATAATTCAGGTGAGACTTGAACAATACCTTATCTGTCATCATTCACATTGGTTTAATATATTTTCTTGCCAGTCTTGTCCTTCTATGCAACCAAAATGTTCCTCTAGTTTATCTGTAGCTTTAAGCTATTGCATATGTAACTCTGGTTCTTATTGCAATGTGCAACTGTCATGTTGCAGTAGCAAACCAACTGGGGGGGCAGGTGGACCATCATCTGGACCAGATAATGCACTAAAATCCGGCCATGTTAACCATAAAAGTATAACTGTACCGTCTGATTGGATGTGCACCATCTGTGGTTGCATCAATTTTGCACGGCGAACATCCTGCTTTCAGGTTATTTCTCTCTTTCCCTCATTTTTGTATAGCACTTTGCACACCACATGGTCTGCTGTTCTCTCTCTGTCTCTATTTTATTCAAAAGGTGTATCGTTCTGTGGATGTATTTAGTACTTTCTGCACCCTGTTTTATTATAGTTGTTCTTGTCGGACTGCAACTAGGACAATGCCTGCTACTTAATGCCAGAAAATTTGTTTAACCATAAGGAACTTGAGCATGGTTTTATAAGACTTTGAGTTTTCATTTGAGTTGTAGTCTTTATTATGTTTCAGCATTTGTTTCTGTTTTGTGGGAGGGTCTAATCTTTATTTCTGACAGTGCAATAGGGACTAAAGATATGCATTGTTTCGTACCTACGGAAAAGAACCCTCTTTCTGACTGGAAATCATTTTAGGCATGAATATTATTTCCATATTATACTGGATCCCTCGTGTCTGACAACACTCCATCACCCCAGATGGTGTTACTATTGCATAAATATATACGTACGCATTGCCTATGCGTCTGCTACAATTTCTATTACATAAATATAAATGTACACATTATACAGGTCTGCTACATGTACTGTATGAATTGCTTCTGCTATGACTGATTGATTTATAATAAAAAACTTGGTTCATCCACACGTTCATAAAAATTATGACATTAACCTTTTTACTTCATGCGAAAAACATTTTTAAATTATGAATTGTCCAGCTAAGTATTTTTTTTTCTCTGGGACTTTGAGAGTAACCTTTTTTGTTGCAATAGTGGATATTTTCCGGGAATTTGTCCTGAAGTTGGTCAATTTTCTTCCCCATTTGGGAGAAATGTCTTAAGCTGTATTTACCAATTAATTATGAGTTAATATTAAGTCTTTGGATTTTCTTCTCTCCATGGAAGCAGTGTAATGAGCCACGAACAGATGATGCTCCACCAGCAGATATGGCATCATCAAATCCTACACCAATGGGGAAGAAAGGGGAGGCAGGTTAGTTTTTCAGATGCTTTCACCTGGCATGCTTTAGGGTAATGCTGAGTGATTTACTAAGGTCACATTTCATCAGGTCCTACTCATGTTTTGGTCGTCCGTGGATTGGATGAAAATGCTGACGAAGAAATGCTTCGTTATGAATTTTCCAAACATTCTCCAATTAAGGCAAGACATTCTGAAGTTGTTTCTTGAGTGTTGTGTTTCATTCAAATGTTGATAGGCTTCACAGTTTTGAACATTGCAGGATCTTCGTCTGGTCAGAGACAAATTTACTCATGTTTCAAGGGGATTTGCTTTTGTACATTTTCATACGGTATGTGTATTTTTGTTGTTGATTCAGTTAAATACAAAAATGAGCAAATTTGTATGGAATTTTCCATCAACCCGTTCTGGCTTCAGACTTATTAGATAACCAAATTCATCAGCGAAAGGCATGTCTTTGTTATGTCCCTATGACACTAAAGATAATTTTATTTTACAAGCACAGAAACAGGTTAGCAATCCAAATATAGATAAGCTCACATGAAAGAGAATAAAATTGACAGCCATTACAGGCCTTTAAATGCCAAATAAGTAGTTCATCTCTCACAAGCATAGTCATCAGGTATCTAGATGTTCTTCAAGATTTAAAAACACATCAATGGAAAGTGTTTAGATTCCCCAAAACACAGTATACAGTATTTGAATGAAACTTCCCTTCACCTTGGGAAGTGGCTCCTTAACACCTTTAGGTGTTGTTTGTTTTCCAGATAAATGGGTGGATATAGGGGGTGTTTGGGAATGCTACTAGTAGCTTATAGATTGTAACTTGTAGCAGAAGTTGTGAGTGTTTGGTTAAGATAGTAGCTTGTAGCTGAAATAAAAGAAAAAGTAGTTAAAAATTATAGCAAAAGTTGTAGGTGTTTGGAAAAGATTGTAGCTTATAACTAAAATCAGTTGTAGAAACCCAAAAGCTAGTAGCAGAAGCTTGGCCAAACACCCCAATAGAGTCCTTTGAATATAGGCAAGGATATTTGTTACTTGCTATTTGGAAGTTTCACATATTTGTTTAGGACCAAATTTAGTTATTTATATGGAGGATTAAAAATGGAATTTCTGTATTTGCCCTCAGGCAATCCACAAAATACCCATTTTTTCTCATCAACAGCATAGCAACGGTTTACAATTGAAACAATCCATGAAGCCATTGTAGCGTCCACGCTACCATTGGGGCATCTTACAATTGCAAATTTGAACTTTTTTGCTGTTCCAAAAGAAATTACAAACAAAATCTTCGCCTTTTTCATACTTCCTACATTATTCCCGCCAGTAGAATTTTCTGCTATAAATTGAAAAGTTCTCATTCCCTTGATTAATGTAATACAACCACTGTTGCACTGTTCTAGCTTTGTTTCTTGTAGTTGCAGGATATCGACTTCTGTTTCAGCCACAAATTCCTGGTCATTCTCTTCTTCTCCCAACTCCCCAATCTCCTTTACATTCCACGATTGATGATACCTTCAGATGAGACCATAAGAATGACAGCAGTAGCTGTCAAGGTTGCTTGCCTCTTTGATCCAGCGTGCGCAGTGCCCTTGGTCATTCTCCTTCTCCAGATGTGAGTTCAATGTGGGAGAGATGGGATTTCATGGGCCTCTCTCTCCTTCATATACACGAAGGGGCAAAAATAATATTTTAACATAGGATGCAAGCATTGGAATAACATACCTGCCCGCCCTCGTTTTATAGAAGTTAGAATCCTGTACTTTGTTGGGATAGAAACCTCCTTCGGATTGTAGATCCAGCTTATTTTGGGGATACCAAACACCTGATATGTGGGACCCACAAGATAGCAAATCCCATCCGCCTTATCTAGTAAGCAAACGACACGTTAAAGCTTTCAGGTTCCTTGCTCCTCAACTGTTCAAACACTAAGCTCTGTCTATCCATGTATTCCTTCTCTCGTATCCAACTCTACTCCAACAATTATGTCAGTCTCTGATTGTTGGTTGTGGAGTTACCCCACCAACTCCAAACATGTCATGGCTGTTTGGCTGTGCATGGAATGATTTTGACTATTAATAACTTCATCTAGAGGGGGGCATTTGTTAACTAATTGACGCTGTCTTTGTAAGGAGAAGGGAGAGTATGCGGTATTGTGTATTATTCTGAGCTTTATTATTAGTATCAATATTATTAGTATCAGTATTTCACTGATTATTAATTAAAATCACTATACGTTTGGCTTTTCTTAAAATGAATTGATACCCTTATTGGTAGTACTTCATTTTCTCCTTTCTGTTGTTTTAATTCGTTGATCAATTTGTATGTCCATCTAGGGACTTTTTTAATAATTTCTTTTATTCTCATAAATTCTTTTAATCAGTAGGATTAGTTAGTTATAATTGCATTGAATAAAAATTTTAAAAATTTTGTTTCGTTTTCTCGCTAGGTAGTTGTGGAGTTATTTCTTGTTGTTCTTTGGAGTGGATTGAGTTTTGATAAAAGAGGGGATTGGTGTATTGTTGAGTTGGGGGAGGGAGAGTGCTGAGAAGTAGGAGGGCTTGACTTCTAGCTCCTCTGTGTTTGTTGTGGCTGTAAGGTTGGAGCGTAACAAATATTTTTTGGTAGGGTCAAGTTGCCGTTCCATAGATTGAAGGGTGTTCTTATTTGTAATTTGTATAGTTAGCTGTCTGAGAGTGTGGGGCACCTTTAGTTAATGAAATACTTCATAGAGTGAGTATTTGTCCCACTGATATTTCTTTTGTAGGTTTTAAATTTTTTTAAAATTTTTTTTATATACGTAGTTCACCCATTTTCCTTTGTGGAGTTATTTCTTTGTCATTATCCAGAGTTGTAAGGAGTTTTCTCCCCTCCTATATGGGTGGCATTCCCTTAATGCGCTTCTATAAAAGCGTATTTACTTATCAAAAAAGAGGCAAAACCTATTGAGATGGTATTTTCATATGCATCATAGACCAATTAATGGGCCTGTTAGGAATTATTTGTCCACAAGGAGGGTGGTAAAAGAAATTAAGTGCATTTGACTTTGAATAAAATCAACTGGAGAAATTGGATTCTAAATGACCCAAGGTAATTGGGACAATGGCTTACTGAGTAGAGAATTTGTTAAATATATTTTGGTCAATTCTCACCTGGATGTTTGATGTGGTAAAAATGACTTTTGCATTGAATATTTTGGTTGAAATGCTTATTCGAATTGAACTTGTTTACTTCAAAAGGTATGTTCCTGAATATCTGCTGCTAAAGCTCTGAATTACACAATTGCAATGTGTGGTTTTACTCATGGGAGATTGTTCATAAATGTTCAGTTTTATAAATCCCTGCTTGTCTCTATAGATAGAGGATAATTCCGTTGAAGCAGTGCTTATATATGTTATCTACAATGCAAACTGCATTTATAAAGGCTTTGTGGCCATTGTAGGCAGTTCTTTTCTATTTTTGTCATTTTTTCTCCCTACAAATATAAACACTCTTGACTATATTATTGTGTGCTGAAATGAATTCCAGCTCAAACTATTGGTTTTTTGTATGTTTTCTTGTTCTCCAGGTCGAGGACGCTACTAAAGCTCTTGAAGCAACAAATGGAACAACTCTAGAGAAGAATGGGCAGATTCTGCGAGTAGCATATGCTAAAAGCATTCTTGGTCCGGGATCAGGGCCATCAGGATCTTCTCAGTCAAGCAGTCTTGCTGCTGCTGCAATCGAGGCGGCAACATTTTCTCAACAGGTTTGCATACACACACACACACGAGATTTAAATGTTATCTGGTTGAGTGGAATGTAATACATGCTCTAATTAGAGTATGAGGTTTGGGTATTAGAAAGCTGAAGATCTTTAGTCAAGCACTATCATGTAAGTGGAGGTTTGCATGTGAGAGGGGTAGATGGTGAAGGAATTTAGTGGCTTCAATGTATGGGTGTGACTACAGGCATTGGATGTCGCAAGAGGTTGTTATATTTCATGGTATAAAACTTTGAGAAGGAATCAGGAAGGGTTGGGATGACTTCGTGGGTTATTCTAGTTTGCTGGTAGGGAATGGAAGGCGGGTGAAGTTTCGGTCTCAATGTAATGGAGGCGTGCAAAGGTTTCCTCAATGTAATGGAGGGTGAAGTTTCGGTCTCAATGTAATGGAGGTGTGCCAAGGTTTCCTCAGGACAAATGGAGATTGGCTCTTGAGTACAAAGGCAAAAGGGAGCTCGAGCACAAGACCACCTGCCGAGCAGAGATGAAAGTCATCCCTAGTGATCTGAAAGTGCCGAGTGGAAGGGCCAATGCTAAACGGATTAAAGTTACTTTAGGGATAACGATTTGATATTCCCTAAGAGCTGATATCGATGAGAAGGTTTGACACCTCGATGCCGTCTCTTTGCCACCTGGGGTGAGAGGATGTAGGTTGTTTTCTAGCTATTTATCATATGGCAGTTGATAGGAATGATTTAGAGATCGATTGGCTTCAATGGGATGGGATTGAATGATTTGGGATATTTTACTTCGCTAGGTCAGTCTAGTTGCAGGATTGGGAATAAGTTGTGAGAAAATATATTAAGATGGTTTGAACGCATATATCGTAGATCAGTTGATGCAGTAGTAAAGAAAAGTGACAAGATTGTGAGTAATGGAAATACTAGAAGGAAGGGTAAACTTAAATTGACATGGGATGCTGTATTAAGAAAATATATGAACTTAATGAACTTAACTGAAGATATGGCCCATAATTGAGTAGAATGGTGTAAAAGTATTCATTTAACCGACCCCAACTGATTGGAACAAAAGCTTAGTTTGGTTTGGTTTGGTTTGGGATGGAACAATTTGTTGAGATGGAGTCTAGCAACCTCATTCCTTTTCTTGGAATGGTTGGGGTGTAACATGCTCATTCAAAGTTTGTTTCCTCTTATATGATGTCCTGCTGAGATCAAGATTCTTGCAGTTGATAATTTGATTTGGCGTGGGTTGCTTTGGACATCACTCCTCTCTTAGTTGATCTTGGTTTAGGTAGGTGTGATGACTTTGCTTCATTGTAAGCAATTAGTTTTAATGTGGGAAAGAGCAGAGAAAGAATTGAATGCTGATTCTGCTTTGTTGGATGGGGCTCATTTGGTGTGAGAGTAATTGTCGACATTTTCTCATCATTGAGATTTGAGATTCCTTTGTATGGATTAGAGGAGTTTTTTTTCTTAGTCTTTTGTCTTGTATAGTTGGGAGTCAAGGGAGTGTAATCCCTCTCTCGATTAATTCTTAGATTTTGTAGAGCTTGTTGATGCACGTGGTCTAGGGTCTTCTCGTTATGGTGGCTTTCCTTTGTGGACGAGTATAATTTTTATTTACTTACCAAAAAAAAATTGAAGATGGTATAGAGATGGTAGTTGCATATGGTATTTTAATATGAATGTAAGTACTCTTGCAGTGGTGGAAATCTAGGGTCAGTTTGGTATCGTTTTCGTTTCTGTTTTCTGTTTTCATTTTCTGAAAAATACAAAAAAAAAAAAAAACTTGTGGCAAATTGTTTTTGAAAATGTTTTCAGGATTGTCTGAATACAATCCACTTTCAGAAAAAAACCAAAAAGATGTTTTTCTGCACAAAATTGAAAATGATGAGAAAGTGATGGGTGTTTTTTATTTTTAACTCTTCATTGTGTGTACTTCTGAAAACACAAAAATTAAATACGAAGAAAATGAAAATTTTCCAAACTGGCCCTTAACTTTTATGGTGAAAAAAGTTATGAAAGAATGAATATGGTGTGTTTGGAACTCCACCACAAACTTGAAAAAAATGCCAAAAAGCGAAGTTAAAAAAGTGAAGGGAACGGTCAAATAACTTTATATATATGTATATACATATGTAATTGATTTTACTTATCAAAAATAAAGAAAAACAAGTCAAATAACTTCAAAATTCATGATAACAAGTATAGGCCAAATTTAGCGTATCTGAAGTGGGCGTTGTCCCAATTTTTTCAGTATGGGCATGTTTGTCATACAAAAAGAAGATAAATACTCTCTAATATGGCAATAATTACTAGACACGATGGTGCCTTTAATGTATGAATTTAGTGATATTACTTGGAAGGCTCACAGGGATGTTTATTCAGATGTGAATGAAAGTTGACACACTTTCCAGTGGAAGACATTACACTTCAGAATTGGGATCATTCTCATTTAAGACAGCTTCAGAAAGCTTAAAACAATCTGCCTACAATTGGGTTTTACAATGGATTACTGGTTTTAGGGCAAGGAATGCTTCTAGTCTTGATGTTTAGGTTCTCTTTGGTATTAATATGTTTCCAGAGTTTGTAGAAGGAAAGAGCTATGATTAGTTTGATTTCAGAAGTGGCAGGTTGGAGTCTTCGCAGAAAATTGGTTGCTGCTAGGCCTGGCCATGCTCTAATATCAAGTTTTAGTGGCCAATTACTTGGGGAAACGTTTAAGATTGATTTAGACTAGATATACAGGACTTTCGGTACTATTCTAGGGGCCTGACCAGTTATTGTGGTTGACATTTTCGTAAATAAGAAGGGAAAGAAAAATGAGGGACTCGTCAAAAAAAAAAAAAGGGACCAAGAATCCCGCCTTGAAATTTCTTAGGAATTACTCCCCAAGGGAAGGCTGCATAATCCATCAAACAAAGACTCAGAAACTTCACGTTAATTCTTAAATTCTAATTTCATTGAATAGAAACATTACATGGGCCGTCATAGGCTAATAGGTTTCTCCAAGTTTTAGCATGCTAAGTCTCAAAAAAGTAAGAAATTTTACTAACTATAATATTGTAGACCCAATAAGAACCATATAAAGAGATCGAAAAACATAAATTGACCCACAAAAAGGCCTATAGGCATTGACTAAAAATTACTAAAAGACCTTTTGATTGCTAAAAAATAATATGATAAAGGTATATAAGCTTAACATCACTGTAACTTGAAAGAATTATGAATTCAAGCTTCATATTAACTTTTATCATTCATTATAGGATGCACTAAATATGCTGCATGTGAAATTATCTGCCCTTTTTCTTTCACATATTAATCCCGTTGTTCTTGAGATTCTCAAATATTTTTGCAAACACAAGAATCTTCAGCTGCTATTGATTTGGATTGCCTAGATATTTTAATTGCCCATAAAGAAGGAACGCAATCCACTGATGAGTGTCACTTATCAGCAATCCTACATGTGAATTTTTCTGGCCGCTGGAGTATTGTAGCAATTTCAATTCTTTTAGGACCTAAACCCTTCCTTCCCCACAGCCGCCGCAAAAAAAGGAAAAATAATTAGTTCCTAGAATGTTGTCAAAAGACATTTAAAAATTGTCAGAAGACTCTTTCAGAAAATAGAGAAAACAAAATACATCTGAAAGAAAATTAAAGTTGGCACAGGAAAAAGATCACTAACACAAGATTAAAACGGGGG
>JAULJZ010000022.1:6432842-6449969 GCA_032270985.1 Heliamphora pulchella | reverse complement strand
TATATATGGTATGGATACGTCCTTGTAGTTTCTGTAAGTCTTTACAGTGCTTATACACAGGATGATCATTTGTCAAATAGAGATCGCTGAAATGGGAGCAAATTCATGAACCAACTGTGAAAAGAAGTTTTAATGAACCAAAAAGATTTAGGAATAAACGTTTATTGCAAGACTTGTAAGAAAGTGTGGTCTGTTGATGCTGTACGGATGCCCCTAGCAAAAACTAGATTGCAAAAACTATCAAAGCCACTAGAAATCATTTCTCTCCTTAATTGTGTTGGATATTGCTTACATTTCGATTTTCTGGTTGTATTAGGTGTGCTAAAATTAGGAAGCAGCTAACTTGGCTGAATTGAAAGGACAGTTGATTTACAGCTTACTAATGATACTTTTGTGTGTGTTACACTTACCTGTAATTACTTAATAAGTGAGTGGCATTATCTTCATGGGGTTCCTCTTTTCTGTTGATGGATTATTGATTGGACACACAAAAGTTTGTGGCAAAATTATTATGTCGGAATGGACTTTTTCTTGGGCAGACGTTATTTACCAAAAATGAAGTCTTTCTCTGTGGATGCAAGGAATTCTTTGTTGTTATGGTTCTCTTTCGGCCAAATGTTGCAAGCTTATAATATTTGGGAATAAGAGAGGTGCCATTGTTTTTTGTAGGTTCGAGCTAAGCACAAAGAAGTTTGTCTTCACAAAGATAGTCCCCTGGGAGAAACAATTCTTGAATGTTACAATTGTGGATGCCGAAATGTATTCCTTCTTGGATTCATCTCTGCCAAGACAGAGAGCGTTGTTGTTCTTCTTTGCAGGGAGCCTTGTCTTAGTGTCAATGCATTGAAGGACATGAATTGGGACCTGAGTCAGTGGTGTCCCCTTATTGATGATAGATGTTTTCTGCCATGGCTTGTTAAGGTTGCTATTTTATTTCCTTAATGTTGCCATTTCTGTTGTATCTGCAAGTGGTTTGCATTTTCCCATTGTACTAATCTGTTGCAATTTGCAGGTCCCATCTGAACAGGAGCAGTTGAGGGCACGGCAAATCAGTGCTCAACAAATTAATAAGGTTGAAGAACTTTGGAAGACCAATCCCGATGCTACCCTGGAAGATCTTGAAAAGCCTGGTGTTGATGATGAACCTCAGCCTGTTGCTTTGAAGTATGAAGATGCTTATCAGGTGCCTATTTTTGCAATGCTGAGCTGTAGTGAATCTGTATTTGCACATGTTATGATTGATTTTACAACATTAGGATTTTGTGGAGGATTTATAGTTATTTATAGTTATAGCGGACCCTAGTTGATTGGGACAAAGACTTGGTTTGGTTAGTTTCTGCTAATAAGGTCTTTGCTGCTTTATTTCCTATTGCAGTATCAGAATGTGTTCGCGCCACTCATCAAGCTTGAAGCTGACTATGATAAAGTATGCATGATGATTTGTAATATCATTTTTTTCCCTTCCCCTTTTGATTCTTCTCCTCCTCTTTTTTTCCTTTTTCTGGTTCCGAAATGTTGGTATTATCTGGTCTTGTGGGGCATTAATTGTTTCAATCTTAGTGTTTTGGCATTTTAATATTATCACCTTACATAATTTATTTTTTCTAGATGATGAAAGAATCTCAAAGCAAAGACAATGTTACAATACGGTGGGATATTGGTCTCAACAAGAAGCGCATTGCATATTTTGTTTTCCCAAAGGTGATTTGCAATCGTGGTTTTGGTCTATTTCAATTCCCATTGCATGAACTTCTACAACATTGAATTTTGTTAAATTCTATCAATATCAAAGCTAGAAATTCACTTTTTCTTCTTGTAGGAAGATAATGAGTTGCGTCTTGTACCTGGTGATGAATTGCGGTTGCGTTATTCAGGAGATGCTGCTCATCCAGCTTGGCAGTCAGTAGGGCATGTGGTAAGGACTTTTTTCTTGAGTTTCAATACACTTTTTCCTTGTTTCGTATTTAGTTTTAGATTATTGGTATTATTTCTTTTGGTTGGTATAAATTTTTCTAGTGAATATGCCCTTTACTTCTCATCTGTATCGTTTTATTATTATATTATTTGTCTTGGTTTATAGAAAATTTCAAATGAATAGACGTCCTTTGCTTACTTTGTTCTTGTTCTCATTCTTAGGATGTGGTTGCACTTTATTGATGGTATGTTGACTTAATCTTTGTTGCAGATAAAATTAACTGCACAGGAGGAGGTTGCCCTTGAGCTTCGTGCCAGTCAGGTAGCTGGTTTAATAATTGTTGCGACTTTAGATCACTTTGCGTAACATCATTGGTCTTTATTGTCGATCTTTACTGCAGGGAGTTCCTGTTGATTTGAACCATGGTTTCAGTGTTGACTTTGTATGGAAGAGCACAAGTTTTGATCGGATGCAGGGAGCAATGAAAACTTTTGCCGTGGATGAAACAAGTGTTAGCGGGTAGGTTGGCTGCTTTGTATTGCAATATTTTAGAGGCCAATTATAAATTTTGCTGGAGGATGTGGCTGGCCTCAATTTGAAGGCTTACTATTTTCATATTTAGTATGTGGAACAATACTAGTTGAACTGTTAATTTGAAACCTAAATCAGGGGGGATGGAGAAATTTGCAAGCAACCGAGCTACATTTGAATTTTGTAGCCAGAAAATGTAGTATATGTGTTATGTATCGTCTGGTGTTCTTTATTGGGCTTTGTCCTGGTTGAAGCAGGCATTGCTAAGCCTGGTAAAATATTGAGCAACCTGCCTGTTTTTGGCAGGAGTGGAGGCAGAACTTACCTACAACCTAAATTGATTTATACAAAAAATACAATCGATTAAGAATAAATATAAAATGCCAGCAAATTAAAATTAAAAGACACAGAAACATAGGTACATATGTAAAACATAGAGATATAGAAAGAAATAATATTGTGGAGGCTATATAGAGAAAAGTAGATGATTTGAAAAACATGGAAGCAACGAAGAGAAGAGGAGAAGAGAAGAGTAGAGAGGAGAGGGAGAGAGTGGGAGGGAGGGAGTCAATGATTTGTCGATTTGTCATTTGCTGAATCATTAGTAGTAATTATTTCATGATTCCTATAGTTGCTATCAATGTTGTATGACTATTTTTCCATCCAGGACGATTTTTTCTAGTATATACACCATCTGAAAGACAGATGATACATGCAAGAACTTTTTTTTCCAAAAATTATTTATGTTTAATAATCCTTGATTTTTACTTACTCTTAGGGTAAAATAAAAATATTAATGGGCAGAATACCCGTTTCTTGATCAAAAAAGTTAAAATCTTATGGACAAATTGATGATCTCTAAAATTCAGTGGGGACAAGTGCCCCACTGGGCCTGTGCCTCCGCTCATGCTTCTTGGTGATTCTTGTTTGTTCTCTGCTGTTGAATTGTTAGTGTAGTTTATTGCGTTTATTGAAATGCTTACTTCATGCAGGTACATTTATCACCACTTGTTGGGACATGAGGTTGAGGTTCAGATGGTTCGTAATACATTGCCTCGTCGTTTCGGTGCACCTGGCCTACCGGAGCTTAATGCATCTCAAGTAAGCTGTCTTGACTGTGTATTCTTTTAATTTAGTATCATTCAATAATTATGCTATAATGAGTTCATGTTTACCTTTCTAATACCTATTCCCTCTCTATTCTCTGATATGTTTGGCTATTATGCCTAATTTTATTTGGATCAAACAAGAATGTATAGTGAGAGCAAGTGGTTTATATAAAAGAAATTATTTTTACCATTTCTATAAGTATGAAATATTATTTTTTAACGATTTTTTTCTTCACATAGATATAGTGTGATCAAGTGATACATGCGACGGACACGAATGGAAGTAATTTGTGGCATGCACATGGTTGTCTAAATGCCTAACCAAAATTGAGCTACTCATGGCTAGTAGGAGCCTGCTTATGCTGTTTGTCAAATTAGCTTTGGTTTCTGGCTTTTTTTTTACATTGAATATGGTACAAATGATGATAGAGAATGTGTAACTAAGCTTACGTTTTCCATTAGCTTGGTGTATGTGATGAACATGGTGAACAATTATGAGACCTCTTCAAGTTGCTAAATATTTCTTGCAAACAATTTTTGAATAAAGCTTGTCATTGCTTTCATTTGGAAGCTTAGAATCCAAATTAAGCAAAATTGCCATAGCCTATGCAGATTAGATGCTAATCTGTTCCTTGTAGACTGAAGTAGTTTTTAACATTCTTTTCGTCAACTTCAAACGTTGTTGATTGGTACAATGATGCTCTTCATCTGGATAGTTAAATACTTATTGTCTAGGGAATATTTCTTAACGTAAACTTCTTATTCTATTCCCTTCCTTCCCTGCCTTTATTTGAACTTCGTTTGTATATAAGCTTTTCTTTTTTGTTTTTTTGTTTGAATATGTTTGCGAGCCTTCCCATTGTTGTATTCTATAGTTTGGTTGTTATTATTCTTAAATCTTAATTACCTAAGAACATTTGGTGAAAAGAGAAGTGAGGTGCAAAAGAGTGTAACCACTTTTATATTTTCCAATTTTTGGAATTTATTTATATTGTATACTTGCCCTGATGTTTTTGAGCGTGCTGACCTTCTTCATCTATTCGCAGATTTTTGCTGTGAAAAGTGTTCTTCAAAAGCCAATAAGTTTAATTCAAGGTCCTCCTGGTACGGGAAAAACTGTTACTTCTGCAGCAATCGTGTATCACATGGCCAAACAAGGCCAGGGGCAGGTATATTCACTAGTATGTTTTCCAAACACATTATATTAAATTATATGCCTTTGTTTTTTGATAATTTGTGCCTGTTAGGTTTTGGTTTGTGCTCCTAGTAATGTGGCTGTTGACCAACTTGCTGAAAAGATCAGTGCCACGGGATTGAAGGTACACACATTATTTACAGAAATATTTGCTTTGGTTATTTGATACTATCCTGGTATTTGTTTTCGTTGAAGCCTCTATCTAGTTTGTTTCTGTAGATGAAGTTAAGGCTGCAAATTTCCTCAGCTATTAAGCCAAGTACCTGGTATTTGGGATTTGCTCTGCTTGGTTGGAATAGCCTTGGATATATGTTTGGGTTGTTGGCTTGAACTTGGCATGTGCTGTATAGGTGTTGGACCTCGGGATGGATCGAAGAATTGGAGTGACTGCAGCACAATGGCCTAAGGACCGTCAGAGGTGAAAGAGGTGAGAGATTTGGGCAACTTAGAGAGAGAGAGCATTTCAGTCAAGGATTTCGTTTGCTTGAGGGATTTTGAGTTCCTTAGTCCTTTGATGGAGGAGCTTGGCGTTAGCTCTTTATAGGTGGAGCCGGGGAGCAGGTCAGCTCACCTCAAGTAAGGTGCCCTCTCCTCTGTGTCTTTGTAGATAGGATGTCTCAGCCTGTGTGCTTGGGACTGCAAGTGGTAGTTATGATACATGTTGAGGCGTATCATATGTAGACTGGCTGTTGATAGGTATGATACGAGTTCCCAAGTGTAGGGTGTCTTGGTCAATGCCCTCTTTCTCTTTGTTATAGTCTCCAAGTCATACTTTGGTCTGAGCAGAGGTGTCTGGGCCCCAGCTTAGGTTACCGTTTTGATGCTAGAGGTGTAGAAGATGCCTCAGAGACACGAAGCTAGAGTGGGGCCAAGGTGGCTTACTTGCTCGGAGGTAAGATAGCTTGCTCATAGGAGGCAAGGAGCATGGACGAGGGCAATAACGTGAATCCTTCTGTGGTGCCACGTGGCAGAGTAATGACCAGATCCCCACAAGCTCCACCATGGGAATATTCATGGCATGCTTCACTTTATTGATTTTGGATGAAATGAGCTTGAGGAGCAAATTGGCTTGGGTTCCACTGGACTGAAAAAGAGGAAGCAAGTGCACATGGTGTGTGGGGGAGTGCGTGTGTTTGTGAGTTTACAATACTGACTTGTGATGATTTCTCCTTGCTTACAATGCTGAGTTCGTCAATGAGTTTGGCTGAGAGTTCCCATCATTCCCTTTTGAATTTTGAATCTTGATGTTTTATGGAATTTAGCTATATGGTATACAAAAATAGATATGTCAAGGAAGAAGAATGTAAAAGTAGGAGACCAGGGCACATGTTTTAGGAAAATACCAAACCACAAATTAGACGTTGTAGCACATGATGTAATGTTCTGCAAAGATTAGTAGTGTAAGTATCAGATCTTCTAGATGCATTGTAGCCTAATAAGTAAACCCATGTGATTCCTACATTTTATGAGCACAAATGAGTTGAGGTTGAAATGAGCCTGTTCTTGGGGTGCTTGAGCTTATGATCTTTTATTTGCATTTTTTGAAAAATGTCTTCCCATCAACCGTTAATATATTTATTTATGTATTCTTAAACGAGGACAAAAGAGACCCATGGGCATACTGTAAATTAACATGAATTATTGTTGGGCCTATTGTGATGTCGGTGCATTTGGAATAGAGACATGGTGTATATTTTGAATTCTTATCATTTTGAACGTCTATTGGGGATATTCTTTGGAAGAAGTTGTAGTGATAGTTGATATTTTCTGGAAATAAACTAATGATATTTAAAGGCAGGATAATTTATAACCAAAATGGAATCCCTTGTCACATCCTGGTTAGAGGTTAACAATATTACTTCTCTGTTTTCCAAATAATGTTTTGCTACTGCATTGCATCGATGATGTGCTATGCTTAAACTTTTACTTGGGTTGGCTTCCCAATTATTTGGTTTATCCTTTGTTTTATTGATGTGAGACACTTTTTGTATTTTTTAAAATAAAACAGGTTGTTAGGATTTGTGCAAAATCAAGGGAAGCCGTTAGCTCTCCCGTTGAACATTTAACGCTTCACTATCAGGTCTGTCTGCTTGCTAATTATTTGACATATTGGTGTTTCATACCTTCTGTGTTTTGATCATTATGCCTTTAAACGTTGTTTTACTGCAGGTTCGGCATCTTGACACCTCTGAAAAGAGTGAACTTCACAAGTTACAACAACTAAAAGATGAACAAGGTGAGATTTGATGTTACTATCAGGCTTCTCCGTCGGTGGTTTTGAGTTTTATGGTTCTTTGTTAGGACTCGTTTATATGGATCATATTGTTTCTGGCACGTTAAATGCCTACAAACTAAAACTCATAAGACCCCAAAGCAGTTTTGTGATCCCAAATGTTGTCAATCATCTCTTTATTGTTGTGTTTGATAGAAAAGAGAACAAATAAAATACACTTTTACACCCCTCTCAAACTCATGATGTAAGCCCGGTGAGCAGTGAAAATTTGTAAAGTAAGAACCGAAAATGAACCGAAGTGAGTCATGATGAAAAAATCGACAAGTTGCAATGACGAGGAGACGAATTGGAGATCAAAAGTATCAAGCTGAAGATGCTGACGAATAAAGTGACAATCAATTTCTATATGCTTTGTACGCTCATGGAAGACAGAGTTATGAGCAATTTGGACGACACTCTTGTTATTATAGTAGAGAGAAGTAGGAGAGGAGAGAGAAATATTCAAATCAGATAGGAACCAGCGAAGTCAAACAAACTTGGTGGTAGCAAGAGTCATGGCATGTTATTCAGCTTCAGCAATAAAACAAGCAATGATATACCGTTTCTTGCTCTTTCAAGAAATGAGAGAGTTATCGAGAAATACAAAAAAAAAAAAAATAGTAGTAAACTTGTGATCAGACATATCACTAGCCAACATCAACATAAGCCCTAAGAGTTGAAGATGAAGAAGACAAAAATAAGCTACGAAAGATCACGAACCTAAATGCAAAACGCAAAGCAAAGCTGTTCAATGAGTGGAGCGAGGTGGGAGATAAATTGACTCATCACATGAACAACATGCGCAATATTAGGACGGGTCATTGTAAGATGGACTAAACACTCAACTAGCTCCCGATAGATAGTAGGATCTTCAAGAAGAAAGCCATCAGAAGTAGAGAACTTGGCATACAACTCAATGATAATATCCACAACATTGTCATCCGTGAAGCGAGCACGGTAGATCACCTCGTTTGCATATTTATATTGAGATAAGAGATAGTGTTTAGGGAAAAAAAAACAATCTCTATACCAAGATAGTATTGCAAAGGATCCAAATTTTTCATCTTAAATCCCCGAAGCAAATGTTTTACTTCACAGATAGCAGCAAAATTAGAACTAATGATAATCATGTCATACACATATAATAACAAAATAACCATCACAATTGGAGTGTGCTGGAGAAAAAGGAGAAAGCGGTCACGACATAGAAGACATAATCAGTAGGATGCGGAAGGTTGAGAGGAGGACACATTTAAAATTCCTCGTTAAGATGCTCATTGAGAAAAGCATTCTTGACATCCAACTGAAAGAAAGGCCACTGACGGATTGCAGCAATAGAAATCAGAGTACGAACTGTAGTTTTTTTGGCCATAGGTACAAATGTTTCCTTGTAATGAATCCCATATTTTTGAGAAAAATTCTTAGCAACTAATCTGGCCTTATAGTCCTCCAAAGAACCATCGAGTTTTAACTTTGTAAACCTATTTACATCCAATAAGGTTTTCACTGTCAAGCAATGGAATCAAATCTCAAGTACAAGTCTTCTAAAGAGCAGTTAATTCTTCTTGCATGGCATTGATTCAGTGAGGATTAGTATATGTTTTTTTTATAGGACTGAGGCTCAAAATAAGTATGAATAACAGATAAGAAAGCACTATAAGAAGACAAGAAACAAGTGTTAGAAAAATCTTTAAAGTACGAGCACAAATCTTTAAAGTAAATCGTAACACTTTCATAGTGTTCTTTCTTCACATTTTTCTTCTTTCAAATCTTTAAAGTTCTTCGCACTTCAATATTGAATGACAAAATCTTTACCATTTATGAACATTGTGATTTGAAGCACTGGTTTCATTTTGCACAAATCAAACCAAACCAAATTAAGAATTTGTCCCAATCAATTGTAGTTGGCTACATGAATCCTTTTACACAATTTTGCTCTATTAAGGGTCATATCTTTAGTGGTTTCATTATGCACATCCATGTTAATTTTGTACTAGTTGTGTTGTATCTTTGAATCAAAATATTACGCTGGCAACTCTATCCCATTTGGTTGGCCCTCTAAAAAGAAACATATCATCCATGCCTTTTAGTTTCTTTGGATTCAAATAATATTTATTTGTCTTGGCTTGCTAGCGCCTATTGACATATATGCATTTTCTAAGTTCTATCAATTGTTACATGACTATAAAACTGTTGTAAATGAATTGGGCGACTTAGGAATTACGTGAAACATGTTCGCTTTCAATGAAATAAACACATTTTTCTTTAGCTTGTTAAATGGCAGGTTAGAATGATTTGTGCGAGGGAGTTGAACTATTTTGACTGTTGAACCACTTCACTGAGCATAATGGTATCCCATTGTGAGGTTATTTTTCAGCGGAATGGTTTTCAACTTTTCGAAACAGATCTTCTTTCAATCTATGAAGAAATTGTAAATTGTACAGTGTGTATAACGCATGATAGAGAATCAAGAAGTTTCTTATGCATCCCAATGCGTGCACGGATCGATGTAAATCTTCTTATGCATTAAAAACCTCTTTCCACTTGATGCAACTAACTTAAGTCTAATATTTGTTTTTTTGGGTGGGTAAATATTTGAACTTGGAAAGTTGTGTATCATGACCTGTATTAGCATTAATGGCGATTTCCTTATATTTACTACTTCTACTTCTACAGGAGAATTATCCAGCAGTGATGAAAAAAAATATAAAGCTCTGAAGCGAGCAACAGAGAGGGAGATAACTCAGAGCGCTGATGTCATTTGTTGTACATGTGTTGGTGCTGGTGATCCTCGATTGGCTAATTTTAGATTTCGTCAGGTTGGTTGTGAAATTTTTGCAGGCCGTAAAAGGAATGCCCTACTTTTCATATATGGATTATACAATATTTTTTTCTTGTTTATAGGTACTTATTGATGAGTCTACTCAAGCAACAGAACCAGAGTGTCTTATTCCCCTGGTTCTCGGAGCGAAGCAGGTAGTTGCTGAAACAACCCTTCACATGCTATTGTCCAGTCTGTTATCTGCTTCTTTTTCTAATAGAGATCTCTCTATTAGGTTGTTCTTGTTGGTGACCATTGCCAGCTTGGTCCGGTCATAATGTGCAAGAAAGCAGCTCGGGCGGGGCTAGCCCAGTCTCTATTTGAACGTCTAGTGCTACTTGGTGTGAAACCGATTAGGCTGCAGGTGATTGTTCTGTTGTGGCTTTCGTGTTATTATGCTTTTATTTCCGTGTCAATGCTTGAGGGAACCTTCTATAATTCTAGTTGGTCATGTATTTATGTTCATCTCTATTTCTTTTCATTTCTCATCGGGCACCCTGCAGTATGACGTGGAAAGTTTTCATCCTCTATATTGCCTTTTGGGGACCTATTTGTCTTTGTGATAACTGGCGTAACACTCTTTAATGCAACCTTTTTAACCTCCTTACAATTTCATTGGCCTGTGTCGATGCGAATCACTTGATGTTCCATTGGCTTTCTCCTTTTCTGTTGATCAGAGTTAATATTGGAGAAAGATAGAGTTGTGTAATTTTATCGGTTGGTTTCTGTTGTTGGCACAAGCATGTGTAGTGGTTCATGTACATTCCTGCCTGATACACCGACGCATTGGTGTGCTTGTTTTCAGTGTAGAGTATGTAGTATTGTAACACCATTCCTATACACTGACACATTGGTGTGCTTGTTTTCAGTGTAGGGTATGTAGTATTGTAACACCATTCCTATACACCGACACATTGGTGTGCTTGTTTTGAGTGTAGAATATATAGTATTATAACATCATTCCTGCATATATTTCTTTGATGATGGTTGCTGACCTGCTTTTGATTTTGTTCAAGATGTGATGTTTTGTTTTCCGTATGTGATTATTGATGCTCCTCAATACAGGCTTGCTAATGCCTATGAGGCAAGTCTCTTTTGTGGTGAGGGACTGAGTGTTATGGATTGTTCTATCAGTTGTCATTATACCTCTACAGACACTTATGTTTTTGAAGATATCCTGATCTGGAAGAGATGTGGCAACACTGACTTCTCATGTCTTGTGCTATTCGATTCTAGGTTCAATACCGTATGCATCCGGCCCTTTCAGAATTCCCTTCTAACAGCTTTTACGAAGGTACACTTCAAAATGGGGTGACCATCAATGAAAGGCAATCATCAGGCATTGATTTTCCTTGGCCTGTGCCAAATCGTCCAATGTTCTTTTACGTTCAGGTAAGATGATTTCACATGAAGACTTCTGCATTTCAATTGTTCATTTTTAACAAGAGTAGCAGCTAAATGCTTATTTGCTATGTGGCCAATACTCAAAGTTATGCTTGATCGCATCTTAGAAACTTTTTGGACAATTTTATAGCCTGTTAACAGGCATACAGGATATAGTTGATTTTTTACTAATAATTTTGAGAGATCAAAACTTGTCATGAACCTACATTGTTGTTTTTACAGATGGGACAAGAAGAGATAAGTGCTAGTGGAACATCCTATCTGAACCGGACTGAGGCTTCAAATGTCGAAAAAATTGTGACTACCTTCTTAAGGAGCGGTGTAGTTCCTAGTCAGGTATGCATTCTACTTCTTAGCGTCTTGGTTGCTGTTGCTGGATTTATTCTCTGACATTATAATCTGTTTGATTCAACATTTTACAGATTGGCGTTATTACACCATATGAGGGACAGCGAGCATATATCGTGAACTATATGTCAAGAAATGGTGCTCTCCGACAGCAACTTTACAAGGAAATTGAGGTACCATATTCATATGGCTTATTGGATAAAGGTGCAATTAGATCGTTGGTTATGATGTTACATTTATTATTTGTTTTTTAACAGGTTGCAAGTGTAGATACATTCCAAGGAAGGGAGAAAGATTACATTATTTTGTCTTGTGTGAGGAGTAACGAACATCAGGTTGGTTGGTTGTCTTTTGGATTCTATCCCTTTGGTTAGAGTTTTCTAGGAATTAAGGTCGTCTACCATGGTAGTACTGGTTGTTGACAATGTTAAACCGTTGCTGTCTCCATGCACACACTATTGTTTCTGGCTACTGAAACTGGTGCTTGGGAATATGTATGGCACTTCATAGTAATTAAAATATGAAGGATAAGTTTTTACAAAATTGAAATTTGAAATCACTGTTGTCCTGTCATTTTCTACATTTGAAAATCAATAATATGTCAACTCTCTTATCAAACCTGTATTTGAATGCACTAATTGATAGTGTTTTTTTTTTTTGGGTGTTAATCAAACAGGATTGACAAAAGATTCACTAAATTGAGTTTACACCCATTGTGACATGAAACAACCATCCATATGTTGTCCACGCAGGCCTTCTGTTTTCAGCCTGATTATTCTCTTTTAAGCATATAGACCTACTTTGGATTACTTATTTTGTTTGTTTACATTCAAACAATCATTGTTTCGCATAACTAACATTTAATATTATGTTTATCCCTGTTTTCTTGTGCATTAAAACAAGCTGATGCTTGAAATCTGGCTCTTGTTTACCCAGGGCATTGGATTTCTTAATGATCCACGGAGACTTAATGTTGCACTCACTCGTGCCCGTTATGGTATTGTCATCTTGGGGAACCCCAAAGTTTTAAGCAAACAGCCATTATGGAATAGTTTATTGACACACTACAAGGTGACAATCTCTATTTTTGTGATGTTGGTGGTGTAGTACTTTGTTAGTGTGTTCATGAGTCTTTCTTGAGCTGAATTGTGGTTTGGATATTAATGCTGGCTAACTGCACCAAGAACTACTATTAGATTTTGTTGGATAGCTTGATACATATTGTTGGGCTCATTTTCTATAAGCTTAAGCTTTTGGGAACATGTTGTCACGATGTTTATTATTGCGTACTATGTTCTGTGCATGTTGATGTACCTGCTTAGTTTAGTTTATTTGCCTCTCCACGTGTGAGACCTAGTTGCACGTGAGCGGGAGTGTTGGATAACTTGATAGACTTTGTTGGATCTATTTTCTAGAAGCTCAAGTTTTTGGGACAATTAGTAATTTAACAGAATTATTGGATTTGTTGCTAAAATATGTATTATATTTCCATTGGGCGACATTCTTCACAAATTTTCTTTTTTGGCAATGATGCCGATCCATATTGATTGGGACACTAGACTTAGTTGGGTTTGGTTTATGGTAGGGCCTCACTTGTTCACTTATCACCTCCTCCTGGCTGTTGATCTTCCTGCTTTGGGAGGCTATAAAAATGATCAAGTTATGCTCAGAGTTGGCAATTTGTTTTAGAATTATGGATCACTTCATCTGGCCAGTAATTGGTGTTCCCTCTCTCCTTTCCTTTTACTGTGTTTCTGCAGGAGCACGAATGTTTGGTGGAGGGGCCTTTGAATAACTTAAAGCAGAGTATGGTTCAGTTTCAAAAGCCTAAAAAGGTATTTTTTTGTGCTGATGTATAATTTTGAATGATGCTGAGGGGATGATTAACATATGCTTGGTATCTTGCAGATCTACAATGACCGCAGACTTTTCTTTGGTGCTGGGCCTGGAATTGTGCCTGATACTTTTGGGTCCGTTGCTTCATCAAATCCAAATTCCGATAGGAGAAACAGCCGTACTAGAGGTATGTTAAGTCTTTGTCAAATTCATGTGATGGGATGAGTTACCCTGAGCACTAGGATCTCATCCATTTCCAATATTATCACTACAGTATATAGAATCTGTGCGCTTTCTCTTATCTGCATTTTAGCTGCTGTTTTATTAGATAGCTACATCAGTTGCTCAAGAGAAACACTGTAGTATATAGAATCTTTGTGCTTTCGGCCTCTCTCATCTTCATTTTAGCTTCTCTTTTATTAGATAGTTACACCAGTTTCTCATGAGCAACATTATGCTTGGAAAACAGGTTCTTACATGCCACCTGGCCCACCCAATGGTACCCATAAGCCCGGGGTGCATCCTACCGGTTATCCAATGCCTCGGGTTCCTCTTCCACCGTATCACGGTGCCCAACCTTCGCAACCTTATGCTATTCCAACTCGTGGAGCTGTTCACGGACCTGTTGGAGCTGTTCCACATGTTCCTCAACCTGGAAACCGGGGTTTTGGGGCGGGGCGGGGCAGTGCTGGAACTCCTATTGGCAGTCATCTTTCACACCAGCAAGGCTCCCTGCAACCAATTGGAAGTCTTGGATCCAATTTCAACTTCCCTCCTTTGGAGAACCCTAACAGCCAGCCATCTGTTGGTGGACCATTATCTCAGCCTGGATTTGTTTCCAATGTTTGTATTATTTAATTATGGTCATGCTTGTTTCATTCTGTTTATCTTTATCCCTCACTAACATGGTAGATTAATGAAGTTATTTTTGTGTATACTACAGATGACAGTTCAAGGACCTAGCCAATCGTTTCGGGATGGTTTCTCTATGGGGGGCATGTCTCAGGTAGGTGATTTTGTGAATGCTGGCATTGTGTGTAGGATTGGTTATTTTCGCTTTCTTGAAATCTTTTCTTTGAACTGTAAAACAGGATTTCTTGGGTGATGATTTCAAAAGTCAGGGATCACATGTTCCATATAATGTTGCCGACTTCTCTACACAGGTAAAAGTTAGTGATACCATGAGGACATGCATACATTCATTCCATAGCTGTATCATATATTTGTAGTGTGTAAAAACGGGAATTTGCTTGCTTTGCAAGGGGGATAAATCTGGATGTGTCCGTGGTGGTTGAAACTGCATGGCTAATTACCTCCTTATTTATTGTTTTTTTCCTTGATGGAAGAACTATCTAGGATGTCTTATTTGGGAGCACACTCATTCTTCCTTGATTATTGACAAGTCCATTGACAATTTCAAATGTTGATTTGCTACTGCCTTGCATTGCAGGCTTCTCAGAGTGGATATGCTGTTGATTATGTTACACAGGGAGCGCAAGCTGGGTTCCCAGGAAGCTTTCTAAACCAGAATTCTCAGGCTGGATATTCTCGTTTTGGTACTGGAAACGATTTCATGTCTCAGGTAGGTGCATTTAGTTTATTTTTTGGGGGGAAGTTTTTCTTGTTTTTATTTTTCTTTTACCCCCCTGGGTTTTGTTTTTTTGTCTTGGATCTCATGCTAGTGAATTGCTGTAGCAGGACTACATGGCTCATGGGTCCCAGGGTCTGTTTACACAAGTTGGATTCACTGATTCATCACAGGATGATGCTTCCCAGAGCCACTTTGGCATGGCCAATGCTAACCCACTTCAGTCTCAGGTTTCATCTCTTCCTATTACTGGTTGATGGAGAAGTTGTGTAGATAAAATTATCAAACAGCCTAATGTGTCTGTATGGACCAATTGATTTGTGTCTAGGTCTGACCAAAATAAATTTTTTGGGCACAACACAAATTTCTTTTCTCTAATAATATTAGAAGGGTTTGCAGTAGTTGTGGAAATTTCATTTTCTCTATGATTAATATCGTTTCTAAGGCCTTGTTTGATTGATCGGATTAATTATGAGGGGATATATGATCTCACATGATAAATTATCCCACATGACTAATAGTGAATGGATTATTAATACCACATTCTCTTAAGTATTGTATATTCTACATTTTATGGGATTAGTTATCCAATAGAATACATAATCCTCCCATCACTTGTTGCATTCAAACAAGGAAGATATAATGCCACCAGATATATAACCCAATCTCATGTGTAATTCGGTCAATTAAACATGCCCCAAAAAGGAATGAAATAATAAAATCTCATAATCACAATCAATTCATTCAATATTTCCTTTTGTAGAGGACAATTTTTCACATTTAAATTGTGTGTAAGATATACTGCTACCCCACTCCACTCATCTGGAAATCTTAGTTCAATTTCTTTGCTACCGGGTAATAGATGCCTTTCAAATGATTTGTCTGGGTCTGCATAAGTTTAATCATCTTCCTTTGTCGAATACTACAAGGTTTTTGAAAGGCTGTGATTGCATCCTTTCTCCTAGTTGTAATATTAATTTGTTGATTGGTAGAATTCTCCTGTTCTCACAGCAACAGCGTCTTAAAAATGTTTTTGCTTGTTTGCAGGGTTTAATGAGTCCTCTCTACTCCCAGCCTTTTGCTCACTACAATACACAGCCAATGAACTTGCAAGCTACACAGCAGCAATCACAGCAGCAGAGCCAGAGCTCCCAAAATCAGAAGCTTCACTACAATGGTTGACAGAGATTACCGGAGGTGACATCTTCAATGGGTTATAGCCTTTGCATCCAGCAGCTTGATTTGTGCTGCCGTGTGTGTCCATTTCTCTGCCTTGAGATGGGAAGGTTTGCCAATAAAGGAGGCCTAAGCATTTCAATAGCACAAACACTTGAAAGATGAGTGTTTAAATGAGCGGAATCAAGTTTGTTAGAGTTGGCAAGAAAGCCACGGGTCACGAGCAGACACAGGTGGTACATTTAGGGCTGTGAAGGAAAGGACAACCCCAATTATCTTCAAGTTTTGTACTGTTTATGTGGAATGGTTTTGTCACAAGGGTTCGGTTATTAAGAAGCAGAGCCAGATGGTTTGTGGGGAAGGGCCACTATTCGCGCAGAGGAGATTTACCACTGTAATATGTGTACAGCATGAAGAGGGGGAAAAAGCCACCTTACCCTTTCAGAACTTTCCTGACATGTAATTATATTCTCCATTATTATGGCATAGAGGATTGATTACATGTTTAACAGATGTTCTTGGGAGGTTGCAACCCTAGCGAATGGTGTAGATTTGGTAGGGTATATAAATGTTATACTGGTTTTGAATGAAAACTAAGGGTGCATTGGAATTTTATTTGTTTGTGTTCGTTCTTTTCGTTTTGAGTTGGAAGCATTATATCTCTGTGGCAGCAGGGCCTAAGAGTGGTGAACATCGGCTGCTGGCATCCTAGTTATCTCCCCGGTCACCGGACTTAGGCACCGGCTCCCCAGCGAACAATAGTCCACCCGACCCAACCCTTTACCATGCTCTTCAACTTGCCCTGATTCCTACATATACTGCGGCAAGTATAATTGCATTTGAAGAAAGGTAATTATCGAATGGGGCGTGTCTTTCTTGGTGTTAATCCCGATAGTAAAAATTGATTTATGTGCAAATATCGACTGAGATTT
>JAULJZ010000022.1:6371379-6382778 GCA_032270985.1 Heliamphora pulchella | reverse complement strand
ACACACACACACACACACACACACACACATATATATATATATATATATATATCAGTCACTATTAACAATGGTCGATTGAAAATAAAATAAAAAATAATTATCTCTGGTTTACCTAACAAGTTGCTAAAACTCTTAAACCAAAATAACGTTACCGTATCAATACCATTGCTGATTTGAGTCGGTGGTTTATTGTCGGCATGGAATCAAGATGTTTGGAGTACAAGTATTACCATCGAGTTTTTAAGCTAAAGAAGCTATACAAAGTTGCAGAGTTTGTTTTTTTAAACTCAATCGATTTTCCATAGACGACTCCAAGCTGTTGATGCATTTTTCTGCACCAATTAAATGAAAATTGATAACTCTACGTGAGATCTTGTGATGGTGGTTGCTCACCATCTCTAGCCGCCGAGTATCTACAAAAAATGGCGTTTGGGGGCAGGCTAACGCATCTCCAATACTCAAGTTAGAATATAATTTAGAAGAATATAATTATAGAAAAGATTTCAATATATGATTCGATCTTTATTCTCTTATAGATGAGTTCTTTATATAGAAAAAGATATGGCTCATATTTAGGATGACTCTTTCTTGATTTTAGCGAATCAAAATAATTATAGGCGTGATTCTGGACATCACTTTATGCGTGATTCTCAGCATCATTTTAAGCATGATTTAGGAAAAGAGATTTCAAGCCATATTATCGAGCTGGCATGCCCGATTCCTCAACTAGACCATTCATGCTATACTTAGCTCGATTTGTTCAATTACGCGTGGTATGCTCGTTCAACCACTCGGTTTGACCATTTATTTTCTATTGTGATTAGTCACTTTTATCATAGAAGTATATACATATCAAAACTATTTTTTTTCCCAGTTATACCATATCAAAAAAAAAACAAAGACAAGAAAAAAACTGTGTTTGCTTACAAAAATTTGAAACTAATTTTTCTAACTCTTCCACAATTCTTAAAATTTTCGCATGTGATCAGGCTTATTAGTTCAAACTCAAAGGGTTCGTTTCGCTTTTATAATTTTTTAATTAAAAAGCAATAAGCAATTTATTTTAAGCTTTAAACACCGTTGAATTGGAGTAATTATTCGGTGCTCTTAGAGTTCTATGTGGCAAGTTCACGTGGTACTCGCATTTAAAGTGGTAACGATAAATTTTACGGTAGGAATATGATGACTCACCTTTATTGAGTGGTTAGGAGACAAAGAGTGTCCCACATTATATAGGTTGTAATTATTTATTTACTAGGAGTACCACGTGATAACGCCTACGTAATATTCTTAGGGTATCTAATAATTTTTTGTTGAAGTGGTTCATTTAAAAAACTTAGCTAGCTTTAATTTGTTGTTGGGTTTAATTTATTTCTAACGTTTAATCGTACTGACAAGTTTGATAATGCCCTTTTTGGACCATTATCAAACTAACAACTTGTTAGTTTTTCATAGAAAACTATGTAGTTTTATAATGGCCCTGTTTGGGCTAGTTTTCTTATTTTTTTATTATTTTTGCCTTTTTTAAAAAATTATTTTAATCCTCCCGATAAGATAAACCAAAAAAGTAAAAAAAAAAACCAAATATAAAAATAAGTTTACTAAAGACAAAAATAAGCAATATAAAATTCAAAAAATTGATGAACAGTCCAATTTATAGGCCGTTTACTGTTTTACATTCAGTATAAGATTTTTCAACAAACAAGGTTCATCCTCATAAAAGTTTTAACGCGCAAGGTCCTTTTATTAAAAGTACGTGTAAAGAACATAAATAAATTTATTTGTTTTATTGAAAGCACGTATAAAGAACGTAGATAAATTTATCCGTGCGTTTTCAAAACATGTATAAAGAACACATAAATTTTTCTATTTGTATTATCTGTGTTGATATGAAAACAGATAAAATAAGAAAACAAATAAATTTATCTGTTTGCATTATCTGTGTTAATATATAAATAGATAAATTTATTTGTTTATTATGTAAAATAGATAAATTTATCTGTTTACATAGTATTTTTGAAAGAAATTACGCAATTAGATTTTACGCATTAAAATTTTTGTTAATGGACCTTACGCTTTAAAACTTATTTTTTAAAACTTTTGACTGAAGTTTCCTATAAAATTTGGTTATTGGCTTATTTTTGTCTTATATTTTAAAAATATTAATAAAAAATTTTATTTTTCTAACTCATCTCAATAAGAGGAGTTAAAATGTATAAAAATTAAAAAAAATTTGATCAAACCTTTGCCATCGCCACCACATTCTAGCCAATCGACCACCGTCGCCGCCACAAGTTGCCATCACAACCATCTCAGCTCCAGTTTGCACGCACCACCATTCCAAACCCTCACCACTACCGCATGTACCAGTGCAAGCGCCACCGCCCCTTTGCAAATCTTTATAGTTAATTTTTTTGATACAAATATGATTTAATTAGATACTTAATCATATCTAATTAACTTGATATTTTGTATAACTATTTTACACACTAAAAATAATATAATGAATCGCCCAAATTATTAAAATGTGTTTATTTTTTTAAAAAAAATAAAAAAACAAAAAAAAGCTAAACTTGACTGGTCGAGTTCCTATAGATTAGTACCAATATTAATATAAGACGATCCTTTTCAAAAGAAGGCCACTTTTCATAAACTTGGACTTAAAAGATTTTACACGTCATTGCTTTTCTATTTGTTGTATGTAAATAAATAATTTTTTGATTTTAAATTATGAATTTTTGGAGGGATATACTGAGAAAGAGCAAAATAACAAGAAAAGCAAATGAATAAATTTAACTAATTCACTACATTATTTTTATCTTTTTCCTTAAACTTTTTATTTACACCATAAATACCTCTACAAACAATTCATTATCCAAATAAAAGCCTTAATGAGATTTCAGGTACTCTACTTTCATACATGGAGTGCAAAATTAATACTTTGAGGGATTTATGGCCAACAGAAAGTATTTTTAAAAATATCTCATATACTTTTTGGGATTTAATACGATAAAAATTAAAAGTCAATAGTCAATGAAAATATTTTCCTAAACAATGAGAAAATAGCCAATTTTGATTAGAGGTTTTTTTTTAAGGCGATTTTTTTTTAACCTAATGAAGCACAATTACATTATCGCTACTATCACTACATCAACACCAATACAATCCTACCACTACCGTCACCACTCCCCATCATACCATCATCGCCATTGCCACCGCCGCTAACCCCACCACCACCATTACCACTGCCACTAGAAACAACCACCACCAACCACTCTCACCACCACCCCACTACTACCATTGTCAATGCCACCTCTCCACCATCACTGTCACCAGTATTGGCGGTGGCGACAGTACTACCGTCACCCCACCACTGTAACCATCATCCCACCACCGCCTTCACCTCCATCTCCACCATCTCCACACAGACATTGTCACTGCCGCTACCCAAACCCCCCTCCACCTCCTACTTCCCACCGCCGCCACAACCTATACTAACACTACCATATACTAGCATCAGCATTTTTAAGATCGCAACCAAATACTGGAAAATATTCTCTATACTATGAAAATTATTTCCAATGAGCCAAACAGAGGGTATGAATTCTTGTACATCACATCAGCATGCTAGTTTAAGTTGCCAGCTTCAATGTTTCATACTAAAATAGCCAAAAGAAAAACAAGACAAACAGTAAAATATAAACAGAACAACAAGTACCATGGAATCATCTATCTTTCACAAATAAAGGCAACGTTACCTTTAGAACTATCAGGAAAATCACAAATTAAAAATTGGGAGGGGGAACACTAGCATACTGATGTGATTATACAAGGTTGGAATATGATCAAATACAATAGGAAGTATATATGTTTTCTTTCAGTATTTTCTCTCTTATGGGGGATAATTTGGCGGAATAACTGTAAACATACAAACACTGGAAACGAAGATACTCTAAACAATATGAGTTGGCGAGTTTGGGACTTGGGAAAGTCAGCCGATCAGATGACCAGGATGCTGCGGTGAACAAATCTGCTGCAGACTACCATCAGGATCCACCAAAATATGGGTGCCTCCAGCAGTGCCAGAACGTCCCCATAATTGCACAATGGTCTGGCTCATAGCACTCTTTAATTGCAATTCCAAAGTAATCTTCGACTTGGAGCAGGAGGGGCTAGTCCAGGAATATTGCGAATGTCTTTGTTATGTGGGCTCACGATCTGGAAATTCAAATATTCAAGATAGCTCAAAACATTTACAACATTAATAAGCCACCCGAGAAGATGAGTGGCATAGCCATGTGCTTTAGGAATTATATTTGGAAGCATTAACCCTCCAAGAGTCTAACAATGTAAATTCAAATGATGAGCACTAGGCTAGACCAGTTGCCATGCAGAATGAAGCAGATCAGTGTAACCGGTTTCTTGAAGAAGCAAACAGAAAGTTCTCATCCATATGAGTCAAAAGGTTCACCTTAGAATCCCCCACCCCCAATCCCCCAACCCCCGCACCCAAATGATGCTATCCCTTGTATTTTCATTTACTGTCAATAGTTTGGACTGGAAAATATGAGTTATTTGAAAACAATTTTAAGGAAGTTCAGAAAATAAGACACCAGATTAACGTCACAGTTAAGTTTGATTTTGTTAAGCCGTGACTATTGCCATTAATTACCATTATGTCTGACCTCTAGGTCAAAATCCAAACCCAAACCATACAATGAGTAAAAATGACAATAGTTCCCAAGTTCACACCCACATAAAGAATTCAAATTGCATAATTGCATTAGGATAATTCTTTCATGTCAGAGGAACATTCTGAATCTACATGATTCGTTCAAATAGATATCTGGAAAGTATATATATTGTTGCAGCTTGCCTGACATCATAGCGAGTAACAGAGAGAAACAAGAAAATAAACAGACGTCTAACCTTCACGATAATGATGGCTATGACTCCGAGCACAATAAGGAAGAGCAAAGCCATAATACACCGATCAGTTGCAACCTAATTAAGGAACTCAAGTAAGTAACATTCAAAAACATTGTATATTCTATATATCAAAGGAGTGTGAGTGTTTTAGAGATTGACCTGCCTACCAATTTCCTTCACCAGTTTAGAAGCCTTCTTGATTGAGAAATGTATAGAATCCAACTCATTAACAATCCTACTCATTTGTTCCGTCTGAACATAAAAGAAATATAATAATTCAGTTCTCACCTTTAAATTTTGGAAATTGTGAAATTTAACTTTCTTCCTTGATGCAGTCAGAAACCATACCTGCGCCTTCAGAGCTGCTGCAGTTTCTGTCCCAACATTAATTGTCTCATGGACAACCTAATTGATAAAAAGAGAACATGAAACAAGCTTTTGAAGATTAAAAGGCAACTCCACCTCCTCACCACCCCCCCCCATGTATGGTTCACAATTATGAGGAGGAAGTTTGCCTCGTTTGGCTCCCGCTTAAAACCGGGCTTTTAGACTTTTTGCCTGAACTCGCAAAAAATTCAATGGTCAAATCACAGCATTTTCTCTCTGTATGGTGGCTTAAAGCCACTTTTTAACCAAACGATTTTTTTGCTTATATGGCTTAAAAGTAAAAAAAAAAACCATGGCTTTAAGCCAAGTTACCAAACGAAGCATGACATATGTGCAACAAGAAGTGCAAACATCGATATTGTTGCTTCTCATTAGTGTTACTTCAAAAGGCTTTATCAGTGTTCAAGTTATTGCATAGAGAAACCATCATTGGTTATTTTCTCCTTTTAAGTTCCAAACCAATTGCTTCCAGGACAAGCAACAAGAGTGACAAGAAGATGCAACTAGCACTACCCATTGAACATGTTCCAAATAAATTTTTAAAACTTGGAACTATATTAGCAGGTTGCACAGTCAACATGGCAATCATGCAAGAATGTTAAACTAGCCGTTGAGCATTGATCATGCTCCAACAACCACAGATAAGAATTTTGCTGCACAAGTTGAGGAAATCCCAGTTATGACTGTTGGAGACACATCTGCCTTGGCCAAATAGAAACTTTCATTCATACTTTTCAGAGAGGTCAACAATATTTATTGGGCCAAAATCAAAAATATATGAAGAAAGGATTTGAACTAGAAGAACCAATCGAGGACCAGGAAAAATATTTGCAGGATCAAAACCAACAAACACAATTAATTCAAGCAAAGCACCAAGGGCTCTACTGATTATTTCTAAAGGAGAAGTAAGGCTGAGAAGCAATATTCCTAGCAACAAAATCATGCAAGTGGAATTTTTCATTATACAATTACTAATGGGAGCAGAAGGTGTTGGGTTATATGACCTTGTTGCACCAAGCAATAGGAGTAAGAGGTTCTATTGGTAATACAAGAAGATTTCAAAGAACCAGTCCCAAGTTCTGAGAGAAAAAGAGAATTGCAGTAAGTAGCCAGAAAACATTAAGGCCTCAATTGGTAACTAGCTTAAAAGTTAGCTTTTTGCTTTTTTGCGTTTTTAGCCAAAAAGCTAAAATGAGTTCAAAGTAGGTTATTTAGTAACTTAGCTTTTAAACTAGCTTTTTTAAAGTTAGTTGTTTGGGTAAAAAGTTAGTTTTTTTGCTTTTTGTTCAAAATTGACAATTTTACTTTTTTATATATTTGATATAAACAATTATAAGTAGTTGGTAGTAGTAATAAATAAGTTATGAATAAGGGATATTATTATATTTTAAAAGTGGTGGGAGTTTGATTTGAATATTCTAGGAGTTTGTGTTTTGATTTTATTTTTTTGCTTTTTTGCTTTTTTGGCAAACAAGCAAGGTTGCTTTTTTGCGTTTTTAGCCAAAAAACCAAAAAATCCAAGTTGCCAATCGGGGCCTAAACCTAAATTGCACCTCATGTTAGAAGTGACACAGATCTAAGATTTAGTGGAGGGATATTGTTCGATATAGCCTGCCCATGTGCATTGGAGGTCAACCAATGACCTTTTTGACCTCTCAATGACTTATTGAGTTGAGTAGAGCAGGATAGACAAGTTGGCATTTTCCACTTATTAAATTGAGTGGAGCAGGATAGATATACTGACCTTTTTTGACCTCTCAATGGCTTGATCAGTATCATCCATCATCCGATTCCCATTTTCTACTAGCTGCTGATTTGTCATGGCTGCAATGTGGATACTTCAGCTCATAAATTTTACAAACAATAACGAAAATTATAGTAAGTGAAATTTTTCAACGACCATTTTGCATGCCGGACAAAAACAACATTGGCTAACGCTTCCATCACACTCCAGAATCAACATCCATGCAGAAGAAAATGTTCACCATGAAGTAGGTTTTGCCAGTTCATGATAGTGACAATTATTTTACTCAAGATAATCCCTTAACATTCCTAAGAAATAAAAAGCCAATTTCTTGTCCTGGTTAAAACCAATTGAAAGAGCTTCTACAGATGATTTAATTACAAACCTAAACTTTGGCATTATTTGCAGAAAGTCCCTACCTCTCGAATTCAAGTCCTCGTTCTCACACTTTTAGTGCATAAGCTTTTACGATTTCTCTAATTTCTGAGATATGCCCAAACTAGATGATTAGCATATCATCTTGGCATGTTAAAGTGAAGAATAAATCAACTCCTATGAGATTCAAAGGGTGTGATATTTGTACTGCCAGCTCTTCATTGGTGCTAACTTATAAAATTTTGACAACTTCGAGAGTATCTTGCAGACATTGTGTTTGCCCAGACCAACATTATACGGTCAATGCGCTGGCCATTATGGCAAGTTTCGAAACTTCTCATTCAGCACAGCATATTGGTTACTAACGTATGTAAACTCATCTCCTTAAAAGAAAGTCCTGTTTATTAAGTGTGGCTGTGTGGGCACAAGGGAAAAGGAACAAATTTGTGTGCATATTAGGTACATGAAAAAGGCAGCATGAAGTTGCAATTGATGGGAACTTAGAGAAATGGAGAACATAAAAGAATAACAGTTAACTAAAATCTGTTATAAATCAAACTATAAGCATATGGCCAAGATATGTCAAAGCCATACACATCTATGCATAATATATCAATTAGACAGACGTAAACGTGATTCCAAAACTCATCTAGAAGTATTTATAATCTCATCATATTCCATTTGCAAAGGCCAAAGAGAAGCAGGCAAATGTTCTGTTTCGAGTAAAAGGGATCTTCCATTTGCTTAATTTCATATCAAGTTGGAAAAGTAGGAGATATGTGCACGGAGTGCGGTGCTAACGATAAGCATTTTCCCATCACATACATCATCCACAGTAAGTCCAATGGATATTGTATGCTTTAAGTTACATCTCTCTTCTCTGCTGTAATTTTTCTCCAAGTCTGAGGCATTATTGTATTGAACGCTAAACAAAGGGGTGCACAGACCCTGTGAAACTCAAGTAATCAAAAGCGACCAACTTGGTTTCATTTGGTATGTTCTCCATATGGTCCCAATCCTGATCCCAAGTCCTAAAGAACTGAAGTAATTAGTTCAGCTCTTGGTTGAAGTGTCAATTTACCCAAAGCAATCAGAGTACTAACCTGTATTACCAAATCCTGAAAGACCACGGGGCTCACTTGGTTTGGCTCTGTTCTTTGGTATTTCTGTCTGCTCCTTGTTCCACATTTTGAAGAACCAAAATGATCGGTTTCTCTATGATTTGCAGGGTCAGTTTACCCCAATCTAACTAACAGAAATTTTGTCTTATATATGTAAATTGCAATCAATGTGCAATCTATACATAAGTAAACTCCTTTGTAGCTGGTGGGCAAAAGTCAACAAAGTCTTGACAATAGACTTGAATAGGACAACAAGATGCCTCACACTAGTCATGAGAAATATCCTTCCCGCCTGTTGAGTAGGCCTGTGTAGGTACCATGCATATTTCTAAAATCAGCCCAACTAAGCTGGTCTTGTTTTAGTAACTGTTCTTTCTAATTATTGCAAATCTAATGCTAAACACTAGAATAATAAAACCAGGAACAGAACTGAGACAACTTGGTTTATTCCTGTTTGATTCGGTTGGCCACCATATGGGAGCCGTCAGATCAATCTTGTGTTCAATAGTTTAATGTTCTGTAATTGACTTGCATCGAGACAGCTTTGGTTTTTAGATTTAGTGTTAACTGCACCAAACCGACTTTTGTGTGCCCCAACCTGAACACGTAAGTCCACAGACCACCCACTATCTCCCCATTCTTCAATATCAATCCAAAGCTCAGAGAGAGAGAGAGAGAGAGAGAAATAATGATTCATAGAATCTCTCTCCCAGAAAAGACAGCGCCACACATCCATCTACACATTTGTATGATAAAACGCTTCCTGGTGATGTCCACTAATGATGATGCATAGAATCTGTCTCTCTCTCTTACAGAGAAGACTGCACCACACATCGGTGTTCACATCTGTTTGACAAAACCCTTCCTAGCAATGCCCACTAATGTTCTTGGTCTCCAATGGATGCACCAAAACATTCCCCACACCTTAAACCCCCACCCCACCACCAAACTCTAACACCCCCCCCCCAAAAAAAAAAAAAAAAGTTCAGTTCACTCTCTTATTGCCGTTATTGACTCTCTTTATAATCTATTCCCTCCACATACACTCACCCTTCCTGAACAATACATTGCTAATGGTGCACATATCAGTACTCCTACAAAGTTTTCCAATTTCATTATCACATGGTGTGATGATCTAGAGGCACTCAAATAACGAATGTTCACGAACATATATAACAACAAAATCCCCCACGTGCTCATATGAATGCATTTTGGAGATGCCACAAGATGATGCTGAATAGCAAACGACCAAAACTAAAAGTTGAATGTCGGTTCAGGCATTTTCATTCCATTTCTAGAAAGACACTTCTATAGTATGTAAAACCAATAAAGCAGTATAAAGATCAATGAAAATTGCATGTTAGGAAAGAAGCCATATGCTTACATGAAGCAAGCAAGACCTTGTCTTCCCCATACCCTTCTTCACCAGGCCCCTCAAAGAGATCAACTCGCTTGTTATCAAGATTGCTTGCATATCTACATCACCATCCGCAGATATGTAAAACAAAACCAAGCAAGCGTCAAAATCACAAAAAATAAGAACAACATGAGGAAAGCAGAACGCCTGAAAAATAAGTATTATCACACTTCTTTTCTCTTTCTTTTTTTTTCCCCCCCTTTCTCCGCCAGATAAACACATTTTAAAACTTTTACCCTAAAAGATTTATGCATGTGGGCACAAAAGAAAATCATGAACTTTAACTTGTGAAAGACATTTTAAATCGACAAGTTTCAAACTGAAAACAGAGATGGCTTAAAGATAACCTAATTTCCTGACCCATCCAGTGAAACAACCTAACATCTAACAAATAAAAGAAAAATGAGCAACAGAATGAAAGAAAGTTTGTTCAACAAAAGTATGGGCTTTTTGGAATATGTGGGCATGTATCCAATAAGCATGTTCAACAGAGAGAGTAAAGATAAGTCTTGGATTTAATGAAAATCTTGAGTTCTCTTCATAACAGCCTTTTTTTTTCTCTTCATAATATCCTTTGTGTCAAATTAAATGGTTACTGTAATGTGAATGTTTCAACATGAGAAAGGCTATGTGGAGCATGCCGTTATAAAGTAATATAATAATCAAATAATCCTTTTTTGAACTTCTGAAATGCTTTATCAATTGATGAATATTAACAGCTAGAGATGTCCACTTACTGCTTTTTCATAGCAACATATGAATTCAATTCTTTGACCTGCACAGGAAGGGACACAACATTCATTATTGCAACAAATTGGCCACATTGGAGAATCAAGTATAAAATGCCCAAATAAAAATTCATAAATGAGCCCACCATTGATTGCTTTTTGTCATTCAGCATCCTGTTGGTGTCTGGATCATTCTTATACTCCAAATCCTTCATCTCTCTGTCGAACTCTTTAATAAGCCTGGGGAAAAGAACTACCGTTTTGTTTCTGGTTTATTGAAGAAAGAGAAATTGGAAACAAATGCTCAAGCAACATTATAATGCATTTCTCTCGGTTGATAGATCATATTTAATTGAAACTGTCTAGTATCAACAAGACCAACTTGTATCGTCCCTTGAGATGAAACAGTGCCCTCTAGACTTTATGTTGCTATCCTATAAACCTAACTATTAATGCATGAAATAAAGGAAAAAACACGAATATGTTGATTACCAAAATTGTTTAAAATCTTGCTAACACAAATTTATGAGAAACTTATTACTTCATTCTTAAATGTTAACACTTCATTTATCCAATCTGAAATCAGAAAATAAGGATTTCGAATGCTCTCAAATAGTGTTTGAATAAATTCTAATATGTTACCTTTTCTTTTCCTTTTCTTTTTTGAAAAAGTATAAGTACACAGATTTCAATCACAA
>JAULJZ010000022.1:6349336-6368782 GCA_032270985.1 Heliamphora pulchella | reverse complement strand
ATAATACCTTGTGATTTTGATAGGTGCCGATAATTGAATTTATTTGACCAATGATCAACATTAACGAATCTTTTATTAACTAGTAAGGCAAAAGGAGACTTGAGTCTCAGCACCTATCAAAATCACAACATCAAATAGATAAATAAACACAAATTTAGGTCCTTGAAAAATAATAAACATCCAAGCCATAGAAAACTTGCAGTAATGCACACATATTAAACCATACATATATGATAATATCTTGGAAGTATGGAATTATTATTGCATGTAACTGCAATATCAAAAGATTATTCATATTGCTACACAAATTTCTTATAGATGGGCCCCTCCCTAAAACTTCACAATGATGCATGAGGCAGCTATGTTATTTGGACTCGAGTACTAACATCATGTGTGGGTATTTATCTAACCAAGAGAATTTAGTCCAATTCCCATGCGGAAGGACATGTGGAGACGGAAAAAATATTCATGTTTTTCAATATAGTTTGCTCATTTTATAGGATAAAATAGCTTTCACAAATTTTAATAGAACATCTCATATATGAGATATAATAACCTTAAACTACTAAATATGCTTTTTCGGTGAATATCCAACTGCTCATGTTGGATATATATCTCATACTCTTACCTAAGTGTCAAGCGTCCAACACTACTTTATATACTTAGAAGAATTGATGTGACATTGTGGGCCAACAATTGAATCCCAACTATACGTCCTTAGCAAGGCTATTTAAAACATGCAACCTAAGAAGCACGTACATTTTTACAAAGGTGGTGTGTTGTTTTGGATACCCGTGTTAGACACGATACTCTTTTAACAATCTTCGAACACTCCTAAATTTGTATATTGACATTTTTTAAATGTTTTAATTTAAAAAGTAAATTTATGATATCACAAACTTTTTACTTAACGGACACTTCAATGACACGTATTGAACTTTCCGAACACATCCTATGTGATAAATTTCTTTGTAGTAGCAATGTTATGCATTTTTCAAAACGCAAACTATGCACACTATACTTTGAAACATTTATAAGAAAAAATATCTGACTTTTTAATTTTATTGGTGATATGTTGTATATTTTCAATTACTCCTCAAAAAATATTTACATCTTTAACCAATAATAAACATATAAAAAGGCAAATATTTAACGTGTCCCAGACGTGTCGTATCTTACATTTTAAAAAAAATTGACGTCTTAATGTGTCTGTATCATGTCCATGTCGTGTTGAGCGTCCGTGCCACCTAGCATGCAACAATTGGATTCTATGCTTTCAATCCTTTGTTTAATCCATATGGTAGGATACCTTTATCCAAGTGTCACGCATGTCACGTGTTTAACACAAGTACTTTAGTTGTTTAGAAGAGTCCAAGTAACATTGTGAGGTAGCAATTGAATCTGAACGTCAGGTCGTCCTTACCACCATTATTTAAATTCGCAACAATTGGATTCATGCTTTCAGTCCCTTGTTTAGCCAGTCCCACTGCCCCACTGGAAAATAAGTGGCAGATTCATTAAGGTTCCATGAGGGGCATGTTGCATGCGTCCGTCCTCTAGTTTTTGTAAATCAGACTTATATGTTCCAAAAGAGTTTCTTATTTCCCCTTCTAAAGTTCTACATAAGCCAACTCAAAATTATTTAAAACCATGGAAAAAAATTATTTCAGAAAAGTTTCCCACAATTTACCCTTTGAAATTAAAAAAAAAATTATATGTGACACATAATGTATCCATAGTGTAAGAATGCAAAATCACTGTCTTCTATTTTTGTCAAATGGTCATGTGACCATGTTTTATTGAGTGAGCACATTGTCATGCAGTAGGCCAAACCTATCATATCACTTCAGCTTTAAAATATCTATTTTGCTAAAAGCAACATGTTCATTGTTGTGATTGTCTCTTTTTGTATGCTTGCATTGTACTTGTTGGATAAGGGATGGGGGGGTTGGTGAGGAAAGTTATAGACCAAACTCTAAATTCTACAAAAATCCTCTATCCTAAAATTTTACTGTGGCACTACAGGAAATACCAAGAAAAGTAGGGGGAAAAAATCACGCCCTAATCAAAAAATGCATATACTTCGTAATAAGAGAAGAAGACATCTCAAGAAAATACAAACTATTCACACATGTCGAGCACCAGCCAGGTGTTAGCAGTACCTTCACACAATGGTTCCAAAAAAAAAAAAAGGATACTATTTTGGAACCTGGATCGGGGGCTATAAATATCTTCACACTTGGGACAGTAAATTTTTACTGTGCTTTGTCGAGGGATGTCTGATTGACCAGCAGGGAGACAGGGTTGTCCACAGCAGTAAACTCTTGGGCATCGCCCAAATTCTGCATTTTTGTACTTCTCCAGCTGTCAGAGATTTAGCCAGTTGCCAGTTATAAGAGCTGATTGAAGTGTAAAACTGTGAAAACAGCATTGTAAAGGTATAGCACCAATTCTCACCATAGCAGCCATTCCCTTGCTTGTCAATATGTATTGTACATGAATTAGACCATAAAGCATCTCTGCTGCTGATTCAACTAGTTCATTCTGTTCCTCCGTAAACATATCACCTGTTCCAGCTAATCAAATTTCATTCCAAAGATTCAACAGCAGAAGGAATGATTAGATCTACTCAAGCAATACTGACTTTTAAGTTCAGAGATACATCAAAATGAATCAAATAGATTGGATATCCCCAGAAACTTCAAAGATCAGAGATAATCTGGCAAGAGAACAATATCTACATCTTGGCTATAGCTACAACAAAGTATATGAAAAGACCTATAACTATCCATGAGCTTGCATGTGACGTATCGAGAATAGAACCTTAACAAAACCTATTTCTAGAGTTCCAACTTCCAATAAATTGCTTGGGCATTTCAAAAAGGGAGGAAGGCCAAATGACAAGGGTATTTATCTTTTAAATGTCATTGAAGTGACAAGTTCTTCATTTGAAGAAATTGGAAAGCGCTAACTCCTCAGATGTAATTTCTGAGGTTACCTCCAAGTCCAGGAGAGGTCATTTTACTTTTAAAACTTTCCTCGTCTATTTGAAACCCCTATGTTGAGACCTCCCTAAGTCACATTAACTTGATGCAGTTACTAACAAAATTATCCATTTTTGTTATCCATCACACAATGGTTTCATTTTTGCACAATCTTTCTTCTATATAGAAGTGTATAGCATGGTAGAACTTTGGAAAGGCAAGCATTCCAAGCCTATAAGGCGATACTTATGGTGTCTCAGTTAATTGTTTGGCTAAAAAGTGCTGTATGTATGTATGTATGAATTAACTGGGACACCATAAGTACTTTTTAGCTAAATTCAAGCATTCCACATATTGGCCACAAGGCATGCTTTGTGTTTTTGTTTTCTCTCTCATTGCTCTTTTCTCTCATTGCTTTATGAAAAATCAAGTATTAGAGATGGCATAAGGTTGTCGTATTTCAGCATTAACCCTTGTTTAGACTTTGCACCCTCTTGGCACTTGTCACAAACAACCACCACCATTTTCAGCTTGATGTAAAAGGAATTTATTTTTGATAAGCAATAATAAAGAATTTTTTTCTTACATTACATGATTAGGATTACAATTGGAAGTTAAAACTGAAAAACAGAGCACCAATTAGAAAAAGGAACATAGAAGAAAAAAGTAGAGGAGGATCCTAAAAATTAAGTCTTAGGGCCCCTTACACTTTCCCCATTTAAGCACAAAGATAATCTTTTCAATTACTAAATATCATATTTCACAATCAAGACTCTAGAATATACAACAAACTGTAGACAGGTCCACAGTAAAAAATATACATGAAATAATGAGAAAATTGCAGCATGCTAATTCTGGTTGCAGGATCAGGATGAAGTGATAAACGTAGAAACAAAATTGTGAATGCTATCACAAAAATAAGCTCACCGTGAGAGGATTCAACATCCAAAATCAAATCGAGTGCATAATCATAATAAGGAACTTGACTGCTTAACCCACAGAGGTTAAAATCATCCTGGATGTAATCATCATCAACTTCACAAAATAACTCATTCCCACGCAAATTACAGAACCATGAGATCCAAGAAGTATCATCCCCATCAGAACCACTAACATCTGACTCCTCGCTGTCTGTTTCAGACTCTTCTGCATTTAATTGAGATTGGAAGTACATCAGCAAAGATGAAAATGGCTCGCATTCAAGGTAGATTAGGAAAGAAAAAAACAAAAAACACAACAAATCAATAAAGAATGTTATGCACACTACAGAAAATACTGATCAGCTTGCAGATGTGAACAAGTCATGCAGAATGTACACCACTAAGAGACAACAATCAACCCTCAATAAAACACGAAAAAGTTGGATAAACTTTGATCATCTATGTAAAATGAATTAATGAACATTTTGCGAACACACAAGCCAGTCAATTCAATTATAAAGGAAATCCTCTGCACTTCTATTAGCAAAGAGAAAAAGAGGCATACTAAAAGGCCTATTCCTCAAATGTCATTCACCAACTCACCATAACCATAGTTAGAAGGTACACTCAAATACCGGACTTTACCATTTTTTATAGGAATTACTCATATCCAAGGCATCTTAACACAAGCACCCCACCCCATCCCCAGCAGCATTTGTCTATCTAAAATATTGGGGCAGTAACGAGCAAAATGCCCACTCCTCCACATTCATACCAATTGCCTAACACGAGTAGCAAAAATATTATGATAAAAATGTTCCTTAGTAATATCATCATAACTCTCAAAGTCATGTTCGGTAGCAATACCAAACTACATACAATAAGTAGTAGGGTCTTGAGCTAAGCCTTGGCTAAACCTTGTAAATTTTAATGCCATAATGCTTTTCAAATCCTCCTAATCAATATCATACTGCAATAGTTCTTGCTAAGAACACCACTACTAAGGCCCCATGTGTAGCATTCCCGAGAAAAGCTATCCCGAGCCAGCCATCCACAGTTGTCAGCCCCCTTACCCCACAACCCTCACTTGTGATTTGCACTAAAATTCAATTCAATGAAAGGCAGACCCCATAGAAAAAAGTAAGCATGAACTAGCTCACTAAAGACTTTTCAAATACCCTCCAGCCAGACCATAAAAACATAGAACAAAAAATTAATGCCCAACCAACCCGTCAAAGACCTAGCTGCTATTGAAGTTCCAATCTACAAATGGATAAGACTTCGGTCTTAGTATTTATATAAATCATTTTCTTTATTGAGTTTGTTCCACCACAAATCGATTTCGCAGCATGGATTGGATAGAGTCCCCTGATCTCGACATTCAAGCACGAATCTCTTGAGCGCTTCGGCGGCGGATAGCAGCATGGGCAAAGCACTCTGCTGCGGCGAGCAGCCGGTTCTTATTGCATTCACCAAGATAGTCTTGCTCGCTCCTGATATTCATTGAAGACCTAATTGGTTACTTCCAATTACGTACATTAATAATTCAAACCACACTCAAAGAAAGGGATTTCCTATTTTTATAGGATGATTCACATGGCATCATCAAGTCTTTGCTAGCCTCCCCAACCCAACTCCTTGAGAAAGAAAGGCAGGACGCTTTCACTCTATTTTATTATATACGCTTTGTACATCAACTAAGCTTTCAACATGTTGTGTTGCATCCAGTACAGTGGATCCCAAGACCCAACCACATCTCACATCGTAACATAAGAGAATGGTTAAAAACCCTCACGGGATCCTTTTCTCCCCTAATGTGCATATCATCCAATCATTGTTAATTAAATTGACACGCATGGAACTAAATTCCCTTGAGCACATTTTTATGCAGGTCTAACAAGCTTCTGTTAAGATACACCATCAATAAGTCTATTAGCATATAAAGGAAAAGCGTGCAATTTAGTATTAAGTAGATCAGGCTCATAAATAATTAACTAGAAGATAGCTATGTGCATATTATCTTCCTACCATTTGCATTGCAATGAACAAAGAATGTACAAATTGTCATTAGTGGGGTATGTGGAATATAAAAATAGATTAAAAAAGTAAGTCTTTTCTCATCTAACTGAGAAGAAGACATGATTAATGTCAGACCTAGAAAGATTTGAAGCAATTGAAACATTATTACACAAGGAACAGGAGCTCTTTCATTAAGTAAGGAAGCAGCATCTCCTTGCCAGCCATAATCTTCTTGGTATTTTAACGACCACTACATTTGCTAGTAATTGCAAACACTTTTTTGGAAAAGGGCAACCAGTTTAATTATTTTGAGACAAGAAACTAGAAAGATATACTAAAACAAGCATATGGTACAGTGCACGTGATGAGCAATTATGCAGAGCCATACAGTGTCATGGAGAACGAGATCAATAAAACTAGCACAAGTATTTGTGCAATGCACGCAATAATCAGTCGTGTGAAGATATATGGATTTGTTTACCTGCAGTATATATTAGATGGGGAGAGAGAGAGAGAGAGAGAGAGAGAGAGAGCAAAAGGAAGTGATGGATGGAAGTTGTAAAGTGATTGATACAATGACATGGCATGGAAGATTCTAATTTATTTAAACGACTTATTAACATTTTGCCTCCTTAATCCTGACAAAGTGACATAAGCTGTAGTCGAAGTGATTTAAAGATTAGAGATTAGTGCTTCCTACATGAGAATGACAAGCAATACGCTACAACAGGAAAGAGGCCGAGAACGAGGGGAGGGGAGGGGAGGGCAGGGCGGGGTGGGGTGGGGGGGGGGGGGGGGGGGGGGGGGGGGGGGGGGGGGGGGACAAACAAGAAAAAAGAGGAAAGGAAAGCGATTAAATTATAAGAGTTAACATAATAAGGCCCCGGTAGTGTTTAGCTTCCTCCAAAATTCAAGGACAATAAAGATAACCCCTCACAAAAGAACAACCCCTATTAGCTAAGGGGAGGTTTAAGAAACCCAAAATTTGGGTTTATAGATGTACCTTACTCCGGATGGCTCAGGCCTCTGTTTGAGATTTCTACTTTCTTGGCATGCATTAATACATGCATACATACCAATGTTACCAGAAAACATTCACCCGCTCGTGAATTACGCTTTAGAACGCACATTCCAAAACATGGTACACAATTTTAAACATGTGGCATACCACGTTCCCGTTTTTGTTCCGGAACAAAAACGCGCTCTAGGTAACATACACACATATATCCTCTCTCTCTCTCTCTCTCTCTCTCTCTCTGAGATTTCTACTTTCTTGACATGCATTAATACATACACACATACCAATGTTACCAGAAAACGCTCACCCGCTCGTGAATTACGTTTTAGAACGCACGTTTCAAAACATGGTACACAATTTTAAACATGTGGCATACCACGTTCCCGTTTTCGTTCCGGAACAATCCGCGCTCTAGATAACATACATACATATATGAATCTATCTATCTAACTAACTATCTATCTATCTATCTATCTATATAAGCTAGAAGCGCAAAGAAAGGAGAAAGCTTTGGACATAAACAAAGGGATGACTCTTGGGACAACCATAAAGTTCTCCCAAGGAATAGGTCTTCTCGAATTATCCTGTTTCACAAGGCTGTCTGATGGGTATACAAAAGTGACAAAGTTGATATGACTACAAAACCATGCTCGTCTCTTAAAATCAAATTGGATGATCGGGCTAAGGGCTGCCCCCTTTCTCTGTCACTGCCTCTCTCCCTCCCTCCCATACATGCATACATACATATACATTAACATATATATATATATATATATACACACACACACACACACACACACATACAGACATAGACACACACACATATATATAAGCTAGAAGCGCAAGGAAGGGTGGATGGAAGCTTTGGACATAAACAAAGGGAAGACTCTTGGGACAACCAAAGAGGTTCTCCCTAAGAATAGGCCTTCCTAGTCTTCTCACATCATCCTGTTTCGCAGGGCTATCTGATAGGAGCATATTCTTGTATAAATAACCGTCAAATTCCAAAATATCAACGAGGACACGAATGGAGCATTAGCATCGCCAAGAGGTCATCAAAGATCATTACCACCACCCATCTTATTCTTCTTCCTCTACAATAAAATAGATAAGAGTTTTCAATTTTTCACCTATTTAGACTTCTACCTCTGATGCAAGTAAACAAGCAGAATTGTTAATTCCTCTCAACTTTTCTTGGCACTTTCCTCAATGGAACCCAGTTTTTCCAAGCTACAATCACTTCAACATGCCTAATCCATCTTTACATCGCATTATATATTTTGCCCACAAGTTAGTCTAGATGTTAATATGCAGTATTATATGCGATATCTTTTTCTTTAAGAATTCTAACTGTTCTGCTCAAAATAAGTAAGTCTTCAAGCAAGCAAGCTTTACATATATGGAAAGTTGGTATCAGACAGTAAGATACAACAACAACAACAAATAGGCTTATTATGATCACATAGCAAGAATTAATGTAAAGTAGTCCTTTCAAGTGGTCCATAACCCACGAAACTACATTATATAATCACAAATATAAACCTAAATAACAATAACATGCAGCATGTTATTACTCGCACAACTACAGTCGAAAAAAATGCTTGAAGAATCAACTAAGAGGGCGACTTATGACTTATGAGTAAAGGACAACCAAATAATATAACATTCAACCCATGGATTTAAATCGTGGTATCAGCCGGAGTAACAATAGCAATCGCGCGTAACGAGTATCGGGAGAATCGGTCAATATGTAACTGAAACCGATAACCGCGGTCGTAATTTTTTCCAAACGCTAATAATACATAAACTCATTGATAAGCATATCCTAAACTTATTTACTACAAATTAAACGTTTATTAAGAGTTTTTAGTTAACATTTTGATACCCAACTTTGAAGATGAAGATAGAGTTTTATAGAGAAAAGCAAAGTCAAATTGTTGGGTTATCTCGGGTCACGTATCGGGAGTATCGGCCGATACAGACTAATACGGCACTGATACATGATACGTATACATCGTATCGATCGATACTCTAGAAATTTTCAATAATTCTGATACTAGAGTGTGTATTCGAATCGTATGCCTGAGATACTATTACGTAACGGCCGATATATAACGGTATTGCCGATATTTAAAACCATGATTCAACCACAAAACAAGATATTTAGGTGACTTACGAGTTAGCGCAAGCCGCGCAACTATTTTTTCAGCTATATTAAACTCAAAACTCTGAGTCAAGTCAACAGTCACTCACATGAGAAACACATCATGAGTACACTATTAATCTCTACCAAAGCTATCAAGGAACATCATACATTATCCGACACTCCTATTCAAATCTAAGCATCAAAAGCCACGAACAAGGTATGTTTTAGAAGGATGAAAATCTCGAAGCATTTAGGCCTTGTTTAATACAAGTTTTCATGCTTTGGATTGCACTGCTAGTTTGGTGGGCCAGGTGATTTCATGTTTGCTTTGCAATTTTAAGGTTGGATTGTGAACCGCTTGGGATTCATAAACCCATTGGCTGTTGGATTGTGAAACCCATTAGGGGTTGGGTATTCTTAATCCAATTCAATCGGATTGGATATGGATATGACAAAGGAGGAGGCAGTAATAGGATAGTTTAGTCTTTAAACCGAAATGTAATGATGTTAGTAGCTGCATGATGGGCAGTATGAAACTTGTGCATCCATGGATGACCAAGGAGGACATGTGTACCTATCATGTTCCACATCACACCAAATGATATCAAATAAATGCCCATCTTGATACGAACCAAACACCTTTGGTAATGAAAAGGAAAGTGTTATCCGCTCAAAACAAATGATATAGTTATAAGTGTGGGGAAGGCGTAAGGCTCAGGCAATTGACACCTTTTACAGACTACTTAGTGCACCAGAGGAATGTATGAAAATTAGTAGTCCATGGCCAGTCCATTAAGTGTGAGAGGTGGAAGAAGAAAGGAAAACAAAATTGACTTTTTTCCCACCTTTTTTTGGTACTTTTTTTTTGCGGACTCTTTTATTTCTTTTTTTTTGCACTCTTTTTTTTTTATTTTCTCCTTTTATACTCTTTGACTTTTGTTGGACCTTTTTTGTGATTTTTTTTCTTTTGTTTTGTGTGGTTTTTATTTTAAGAAAAATAAATAAATAAATAAATAAAAAATAAACTAACAACTCAAAGCCGTGCTCGTAGGAGTTCCCAAGGTGGTGCGGATTTGAACGCAACATGTGTTTTTGCATGGTGGGAGTTGGCAAATAGTTCGTGTGGTAAGAGAAATCGATTTCGACTAAGGACAAAAATTTCGTGTGATAACAGGCAATGTTGAGAAAGATTCAGTAGTTTGACAGAAGAGGAAGGTGGAGGCATTATATGGAATAAATTGAAAATAAATGTTTATTTTGTTTTTTTTATAAGGTGTGGGCTGAGTTCTTGAGCCTGGATGTTTGTGGGCTAAAAAAGGAGTCGCCTGGTTTTGTGGGCGAAAAAGTGTGGACCAATTTTGTGGGCAAAACAAAGATGTGGGCTTAGTTGGGTCAGGACTGGGTCCTTAGGGACTGAGTTTGTTTGGGCTGATTTATGAGATAAGGTTTTGGACCTTGTTTTAAAAAAAAAGGTTGGCCTTGAAGGCTCGGGGAAATAGAAAAAAGTAAAGGCTAAAGTTTTTTTTTTAAAAAGTGGCTTGGGTCTTTGTTACAATAGAACGGGGGAAAAGAAGACTAGCTAGGTTCGGGGGGGGGGGGGGGGGGGGGAGAGAAGATTTTTGGTGGCGGAGCAAGAAGTCGATGAAAGCGGTGACAACCGTGAGCGTTAACGTGATGGATGATGTTGCGACGGCTAAGGCGCGAAGAGGAAGGTGCGACAAAGGCAATGGAGGCGAAGGTGACACGACTCACGCGTGAAGCAGCGGCAGTTGGATGTTGGTTGGGCGTTGATGGTCAACAATGGCAGCGGCGTCGACTGGAGTTGACGCTGGCAGTGGTGACTCAGGCAGCAGGCTTGGTTGGCGAAGGCAAAGGCTGATGGTGGCGGCGATGCAACCGTTGGTGACAGAGTTCGACGATGATCGACATCAACTAGTCGCAGCGACGCCACTGGTGGTCATCATCTTGGAGGTCGGCAGCACTGTCGGCTGGTTGGGGGTCACCGAGGCAGCGACAACGAGTGAAGGCAGTGGTGGTGCGCAAGGAGACGGAGGCTGGTGACGGAGCTGGACAACGGCAATGGCGTAGAACTTCAACGATGGGTCGGTTTGCTTTGATACAAAATGATGCCAGACGGCTAGTAATTAAATGACTAGTGGCCCAAAGAACAAAAATTAGAGGAGAAAACATGGAGGAGAAGATATCACACGATAATCACTGAAATTTATTAATCAAAGTCTGCTTAATACATTAAAAATTCTCTTATTTATAAGCCTAAACCATAATTAAAAATAGAAACTTGAATCTTTAACTAAAGGAAACAAAATAATATAATATCATATTTAATTAAAAAGAAAAATAATATTTAAATAATATAATATAGCATCTAAATAATATAATATCTTATTACTATAAGAAAAACAAATAAAATCCAAGAATAGCGTGCCATATATTGCCTGCATTAGAGGTTCTTTGCTTTTTGGATTTAAAACAAGAAAAGAAAAAAGCCTCGACCTAAAGTCGGGTTGCCGAATACTAACAAGCATAGTTATAAATATCGATTATTACGTATCATATCGGCTAATATGTAACGGTTGTACGCCTTTAATACCAACATTTACCAATGTATCGACTATCCAATATCAGCAGACATATGATCATAGGCACGAATATGTATTCCCCCGCTGCAATTTAGAACCCTACCCATAAGGCCACAATAGAGTGTATTTCATTTATTTTAGGAATCCACCATGTTTTTATCACTTTTTTTAATAAGATTGATTCTATTAGAAAGGCGTAAAGGAAATGTCGCTCGAAAGAGCTTCCGCAAAAGGTAAGTTGAGAACCAAGTAAGCAAAGCCCATGCTTTGGGCCTCCTATTTTTTACAAACTTTTAGGAATCCACCATCTTTTTATCACTTTTTTAAGAAGTAAGATTCTATTAGAAAGGCATGAAGGGTATGTTGCCCGAGAACAAAAACTTCCACAAAAGCCGGTTGAGAATATCCATCTCTATGCATGGACAAAAAAAAAAAACCTATTCTAAAAAACTATACACCTTGTAAGTATAAATCCTCCAAAAATCCATAAGAGTCCAAACACAACTGATACTCTCCGTGAAGCCAAAAAAATAGTGTTGAAAGCACTACTCCCTTCAAAGACGGGATTGAGCACTCGACACCTTCGAAGATCTACTATACCTCTCCCTCCAAGGACACTGCATAATGAAAAGAGGAACTACATTCCAAACTCTCTTGTTCCTCCTACTTGAGGCTTGAACCAAAAAATTCCAAAAGTAGAAAGAACCAAACTCCAGAGTTGTACTGCCACCGGGGAATGTAACAGCAAGTGATTCACTGATTTCCCTACTTATTTACACAAGTAACACCAATCCACCAAAGTGTGACCCCTTTCTCCTCAAGATATCAATTGTTAGAATGGCTTCTTTTGCAGCAGTCCAAGCACAAAAAAACCAAAAAAAAAAAAAGTCACCTTAGGAGGAACCTTAACACACCACACTCCTTCTCCAAGGAAACAAGAAACCATCTAGGCCAATGATCTCGTTATAGAGGGATGCCATTGAAAACAATCTATTAGAAGCGTCAAGCTATATCAAAAATCCTCAACATTTAGCTAAATAACAAAACCAGAGCCAATATCCCAATCCTACAAAGCTCTTCTGAATAAAAGACCCTTGCACCATAGTCCCCAAAACACAGCTCACCACAAGGGCTTCCTTATCCATTGATCCTCACAAGAAGCTAACCTCTTCTCAAGTCTCTCCACCACCGAGTCCCAAACCGACTTAGCCTTGATGAAGGAACCCAACGGCATCACCAAATAAGTAGAAGGTGAAGATCTAACACTGCAACTAAGGTTCACGACTAAATCCTCTACGTTAGGCACACAACCCCACTAGAATGTTCTTACTTTTAGCTAAATTCACCCCAAGATGAGATGTCGCTGCAAAGCAAAGAGAATACATCCAAGGAATCAAAACTCAACTGTAACCGTAACAAAAAAAACCATATTGTCATCCTCAAAAAGGAAATGGGACACCAAGACCATAGAATCTTCCCTAACACCAATCCTAAAGCCGCTGATATGTCCGTCTCTAACCACTCTATAAGAGGTGTTGTGGCTGAAACTATGATCTTATAGATTATACCTAAAAAATTTGATTACGATTTTAAGTATAAGTTGCAAACATTTGTTAAAGTTGTGAACTTATAGCTTAAAACAATAGAAATTGTACTTGTTGATTTAGAAACACAAGCTATAAATAAAAATGTATAACCTCACTTAGTTTGAAATTTTTTAACTTTTGCTAAACTATAAGCTAAAGCTATAATTTAAGCAATGACAAACAACCCTATAAATCATTCTTCTCAAAGCTTGAATGAAAAAGAAGATAAAGGATCGCCTTACCTCAAACTTCTAGAACTAGCAAACAAGCTTTTGGGAATGCGATTAACTAGAACAGAAAACTGGACGGTATATATGCAAGAACGGATCCACGTTTCCACTTCTCGTTGAACCCAATCCTCTCGAGGACATACAAAAGAAAATACCAATTGCCATGATCATAAAGCCTTCTTGATCTAGCTTGCAAATAACCTCAGGCTCACAACACCACACTCTAGAATCAACACATTCATCAACGATCAAAGCTGCATCTAGAATCTGTCTACCTCCAACAAAAGCATTTTGGGATTCTCAAATGACCTTCACAATCACCTTCCTAAGCCTCCGAACTATCAACTTCGCATAGATCTTATATGTGCTACCTACCAACCAGGGTCAACTTCGCATAGATCTTATATATGCTACCTACCAACCTGGTCTGAAGGATTCCTTCAGCTCCACAACAACTCCTTTCTTGGGTACTAAAGCAATGAAAGACATATTTAAGCTCCTCTCAAACTCTAATGAATAATAAAACCATAGAAAGGAAGCCATAACATCTCTCCTAACCACACCCGACCACTTCGATAAAAAGGCCAAAGTGAAACCATTAGGACCGAACGCCTTATCCTCATCAAGGCATTTCCTCTTCCTTAGAAAACTCTCTCTCAAGGCACAAAAGATCATTTGAGTCGATTGAAGCAAACTCAAGATTATTCACAATTGATCTAAAGCCCACAATCTACGCGCATCTAGTTCAAAGTAAATGTAAATTGACTACCCCATCCACAACGATCCTCCCAATATGGTTTGTTCTTCTATGAGCATTAGCCATCTGATGAAAGAACTTGGTATTAATATCACCCTCTTTAAGCCAAGAGGACCAAGCTTGCTGCCTCCGACTGATTTCTTTTGAGACTGGGAGCCTCCCCACCTCTTCCTTCTTCATAACCCTTTCCATCTTCTCACTCGTAGACAAACTCTCACGCCCCTCATCCAAATCTCTAATGTCGTGTAGCAATTTAGGAACAAAAGGGAACCTATTTCAAATCATACCCCTTCATCCACAACATTCCTAAACAGGCATGAGACTAAGAAAGAAACCAATCGCACTTCCTCCTTTACCAAAACTCTAGAATTCCACATAACTAAAATACGCCCTCAGTGAGCCTTGAGATGCTAAAAATTAGGACTGTTCAACAACCCGCCCAACCGCCTCGCATCCGCCTGCCCCACACTGACCCAAGCAAATTTAAAAGGAAAAGAATAGTGGATTGGGCGGGTTGTGGATGAATTTTAGCGGGTCGGTTGGTGAGTTGGTTTCAAATCATCCAACCCGCTGAGCAACCGACCCGCACCGCACATGTTTTTTAGTTTTAAATTTTTAATCCTAACACCTCCTTGAAAACAAAACAGTCAAAACGCAAACAAATCAGTAAAATATTGCTATAATGTTCATTTAATTTCTAAACTGTGGCAGCGTAGGTTGTAGATATTTTTAAACTGTTCATTTAAATATTGCTGTTTATTTATTTAAACCATTCATTTAAATATTGTTGTTAAATATTTAACTTCACCACGTCATTTTCTTGCCTTGTGCAAACAATTTATTTTTAAATATTGTTGAAATTTAAATTGTGGCAGCGGGGTTGTGAGTTTTTTTGATAACCCACTTAAACAATAAATTTTAGAACTTCAATAGTCTATTTAATTTTTAAACCGCCAATCCGCTCAACCCGCCATTGCAAAATCGCCCAAAAAAATAACTAATCCGTCGATTTTATAAAGTGGATGGTTCGACGGTGAATTGAAATTTTTTATACCGTCATAAATGGTTTGGTTAATGAATTTTTACTTAATCCGCACCGCACCAATCCGTGCACACCCCTACTAAAAACTCCTACTCAACCTTTCTACCACCCCAAAGAGATTTCACCACAGTCAACAGCCGATGAGACCTCAATCATAGTTCCTACAAATACGGGAACATGCTGAAAAGAACAAAGAGATCACTTCATTACACCTATATTCCGGTTAGAACTAGGGAAAGGGGATCAAAGAGTAATCAACTCCGAACATTTTTTTCGAAGAACTCCTAACAAGGTCAGTGAAGGGGATCGACGATCCTTATAGAACCAGAGAGATCACCAAAAATATCCAATTTGGTTGCCATACAATGTCTTCCAGAAAATAAAACTAAAAGAGAGGACCCCATGATAAAGCACTAACACCTTCCTCGTCAGTTGTTCGAATGCTGCTATCAGCTACATCACTAAGTGTACGAGATGAAATCCTATGATCTCCTTTTTACTTCCTCAAAACCCTTTGATGGTGCTTTTTTTATAAGGTCGTTCAAACCCTCGCATCCCACGAGATAATTATGAGCTTCATACACACTCAACAATAATAATAGCGCCCACCCCTCATCCACCATAGTCCTTCATCACCTCCTTGCTTCTACTCAAGTTATAATTGATAGAACACTCCAAGAACTTCAACTCCCTAGCTATGAGTGATTTAGGAGTAGCCTTTGCTTCTTCGCCTGCCCATTACTCTAAGTTCTCCAATTCCTCTCAATCTCTGCAAAAAGCTGCATCACACGGTCTTCATACCCTCATAGGTGCCCAAACACCCGCTCAAGCCCTTGATCTTTTTAAGAACCAATGCAAACACTTCATTAGCATTCTCCGAGTCCCTACCACGAAGGCCATCCACGGACTTCATCTCCCTACTTAGGGTGTTACCAAACTAAAAAGACACAAAACTAACTCACAGTCAACACCACGGACCAAAATAGAAATGTTTTTATCACTTAACTTTCTAATTGTTTCTAAACGTTACTATTAACATACCATTGCATATATCCAAATCTCATATGATATGCCAACCACAATAGAGTTATCTTGCCGCCAAGATACTAACCAACACAATTTTTAATGATGGCAATGACACAACATACTAATTTCAATTTCCCAACATTTCAAGACGTTCAGGATTATATTAGTTGTTTCCAGCATGAACTCTGCATATTCAAAGTTATATATATGTCAAGAACCAATATTTCCTTATGTTTTGCTTCCAATCTCTAAAAAAAGGTTTTATAATCACCTCTCTAAAAGATTTTAAAAGTTCAGTAAAATGCTTAATGCCTTGGACCATCCTTTATTATTCTTCACTCTTGTATTCTTGTTTTCCAATCCCTAATTACATCTAAATTCTACTCAATCATAGCATAAGCTACTATCATTGCTCACTGATATGATGAGATTTTGAAACTAGGATCAGATATTAGCGGGACCAAATTTTATTTTTGTTCATATCATGCCACAAAAATCTATTGAGTGCAATTGTTGAAGCTGTCAAAAAGAGATCAAACGAGAAAAACAAACTAATGTTGGGGACAACATAAAAAAGGCCATACAAGTGGTCGTCTCGAAGAGGAAGAACCGACATCGCTTCTATCGCCTCCAACGAAAACAAGAGCCACACTTTTTAGGAGGGAAAACGCACTTAGATTGCGAGGATTCAACCCAATTAGTCGAAAGGAGCATGCCGCGAGGGGGGGCAGTGGCAATGTGCCACGGTGGGAATCCTTTCTCCCATTCGTGACCGATCATCCAAGTTGGGTTAATCGGATCCCTCTCGATCTCTCCGCCAACCAGCCCCTTAGGAAACGAATCACACACCCAAAGACAGGAACTATGGCTTGACCTTGGGGGAAGAACTCCGTGGGACCACTCCTTCTAAGGCGCCTAGATAGTGAAAGGGTCTCCCTCTAAACTATAGCATATGCACAATATGAGAGTTTCACACAACCATATGGTGGTCCCGGATAGCAAGATATGTTTGTTGGGTGGATATTCACCTACTCATAGCGAGCAATATCCCAACCCATTGCCTAAATGTCGAGAATCCGATAGCGTTAACATACACAATTATAGTAGAGTTTGAGCTAGTCAACCTTACTCAAAACTTTTCTTACAGCCTGGCTCTTGTGGCTTGAGTCTGCTGCACAACTTTGAGTTCGACAACAATTGTTTTCATGCCACGTCACAATCTAAGATGTTTTTACCAACATCCTAGCCGTTTTTCCTCCTATACAATTATTCCTTAAATCAAATCGCATTAGGAAATAGTGTCACTAGTTAACATCCTCAATTTTGAGACAATGGATCCTTAATATACAAAGATCCGACTTCAGCAAACCCTTCAAGTCAGGCACTGATAAAATAATAATGATAATAATAACAACACTCTTTAGGTCAGGAACCCACTTATGTTCCATAAAGTTATCCAGGTTTGCTCTTTCAAAAAGATGGCAACCAAACTGTAGAAGGTATCTTGCAACAGCAATTGTAAGGGCGGGTTCACCTAGTTTGACCTACTTTTTTAAGGTCTTGGGATTGAAATTTGATCCCATAGGGCCTGACTGGGATGAATTTATAGGCGTTTTTGTTGAATGGGCGGACTTTGAGACCAGTTCTAGAAAGTTATTGATGTTTAGTGATGTAGTATATATATTTTTTATATACTACATGGGTTTGTAAGCCAGGCATGGGATCCTAATATCATCAATTTAGAACTGGGCTTGGGCATGGGATTTTCTGTTTCTCCTAGCCTAGTTGCATTACAAAAAGGAAATGACCAAAGTTTCAAGGGGGGAATAAAAGGAAACCCATTAACTGCATTTGGAATATAACCCTATATATGTGATGTGACATAAAGTGGTTTACTCAAGGATGAAAATCAAGATCTAAAGGGAAGAACAGAAGAACACCCAATAAACGCATATGGAATATAACCCTGTATCAGTCGACCTAAATTGGTGTGGACCTATAAAAAAATGAAGTCTTAGTGAGAATAAACAACAAAGAAAACTATTAATTGCCTTTGGAATATACCCCTGTATGATCAATCTAAACTGGTGTGACCTCAAGTACAACTCCGTCAAAGAAAGTAAACCCATTACCAGCATTGGAATACAAACCTAATCTGTTGAACCCAATAGGACCAACCCACTTTTATGGTGCTAGTAAGTGAACCAGCTTAACAAACTTCAAGTCTTTTATAAAATCATTGGTCAAGTTTTGAAAACTTCCTGAAAAAAAAAAACTAGATAAGAAGAGTGTAGACAATTGAAAAAAAAAGCTGAATTACACCTCGTCTGAGAACCATAAAGCACACCAAAGTGTTGTCTGCAATGCAATTGGTTCGTGTTTCTTAGCAACATAGGTACTAACCAATAAGTACCGAATGCTTGAATTTTACTAAAAATCAAACGGAACTGTCAAGGACCCATTACACAAACACATCCGTACCAAGGGGAAAATATATAATCAAGAAAAAGTTATAAGTGCACAAAATTCGATCATAGAACCAGTCACATATTTTTGTTTCTTACCGGTAAGAAAATGTGTTCTTTTTATTTTTATTTGTAATTGGTTGTGTATTTTAAATCTGTGCATATAGTCAAACTGGGTAATCAAGGATCATTGCACATTTTGTAACTAGACAATCACCTCAACAAAAAATATACAAACACACACACATGTATATATATATATATATATGGAGAGAGAGAGAGAGGGAGAGGGAGAGGGAGAGAGAGAGAGAGAGTGAGAGCAAAGAAGGGAATGACCATCTGAGCGTTTGTTTTCAGCCAAAGACGCAGAGCGAGAATCCCTGTGATCAGGAGGTGGCTTCCCACCGGTTAATATGGGCTGCGCCAACAGGCGATCCTTGTCCTTGCCGTTCAAAGCCCTCGACGTGGACGGCGACGATCGCTCCAAGTGCTTATCGAGGGCATCATTGATCCGCTTCCGATCAACGTGACCCATCTCCGACCTCGATCCACCGACTCCTCTTTCTCTATACATTCTTCTTTTTCTTCTTCTCTCTCTCTCTCCCCCAGCTATCAAATATCAATTAACCTTTTCCCCGACAGAAAAGAAAAAA
>JAULJZ010000022.1:6325033-6336450 GCA_032270985.1 Heliamphora pulchella | reverse complement strand
ACATGAAATTCACGAGTTTGAAGTATGGAAATAGCCTCTTGCAAATGCAAGGTAAGACTGCGTATTATATACCCTTTGTGATTCGCCCCCTCCCTGAACCCCGCATGCGCGGAAGCTTCGTGCACCGGATTGTCCTTTTTTACTCTAAGAAGTTGTAGTTATCTTGTTCGAATAGGATGGGAGGGGGTGGTTGAACCCCTCTCTCTCTCTCTCACAGTTAAGAAAAGAATCTCACAATGGAGCTGAAGACTCTCTCTCTCTCTCTCTCTCTCTCTCTCTCAGTTAAGAAAAGAATCTCACAATGGAGCTCAAGACTCGGCCGAATGCAGCATCCCTGCTACACACACCTAGCCTTCTCACATCCCAAGAGCCAAAGGCACATACCACACCGAAAAGCAGGACAACAAATCAATGTGGAACCTCCAACCGTCAACTTCCATTGTCTTGCTCCTTCGAAATTGTGGATTTGCTAAAGACTTTTGTGGATGACGTAGATAAGGTGGGCAGAGTTCATTGTCGGAGAAAATGGCGGGCATTTGATGGCTGGAGACCATTGAAGGTGCAGGAGAGTCGAGAGAGCTGAGCTTAGGAGAAAAGGGTAGTAGTTGTCTATGGAAATGGGAAAAACCATAGCCATCGGGAAAAAGTTGTCGTTGTCCTTGTTAATGCAGGGGCCCAAAAATAAAAGGGTTGAACCATGGAAGGGAGACAACAACTCACATTGAACACGTGGCGCATTTCTTGTGGTTCGACCTCCCGTAGCTATGTCGGTCTACCTACTATCCCAAATATGAAACCTTGTTGGCCGCATCATGGAATAACAGTTGTAGTTGTTATCATGCTATGAAACGACTCAAAAGTGTCAAGAGTCTTGATCAATTTCCCCACTATCTTAAGACTAGCCAAGGTGCTGGAGCCAACCGAACAAAGTTCGCCAAGTGACATTGATAATCCTTAGATCAGACTCCAAGGCACAAGTTCTACCAGTGGTCCTGAGCAGGGTTCTGACCTAAGTTTTTAAGGTCATGGGATGTTCTCATCGCGCGTATCCATGTTAACTAACAAAGAGGAAGGCAATTGTGTGGTGACACAATTCAGTTAGATAACGTGTCTGGTCAAGTGTGCCTTGGGCAATCTCTTGGGTAGTGAACCACAAATGGTAGTTCATTCATTGAGCTGTACTTTTGGTGCAAATGACGATGGGTGGGAAATGCTTGTTAAGATTCGTTCTCCCCCTCCCCCGGTTGGTTCGAAGGCCAAATAGTGATCCATGCAACATGCCATGTTTGGCACATATTTCCCAACTGTTTTAGTTAGGTGATGGGGTGGACCACGTGGGAAGTCGATATTGCATGACGTCTTAGGTTTGATGGATATGTTCACAAAGCAGTTTAATATGTTCATAGACATGATTTAATGGTGCAATTTCTTTCACAACCACCTCATTTGATCGGGTGGCATTGATCACTTGCAAACTAGCTTCTAAGGTATTCACATTTGCGCACTAAGCATATAGCACCTTCACAATCAAAGAACCAGAAAGTGGAAAAGTATGCCCTTTACCCATTCTTGCTATCAATCCTTGACTCTTCACCTTCTTCAAAGAAAACAACTCAAAATAATTTGGAGACTGTTTTCCCTCCATTGGGAATGCATTCACAACTCCTTTACTTTTCCCCCTCTCCATTGAGATTGTTTTCCCTCCATTGGGAAAGCATTCACAACTCCTTTACTCTTCCCCTTCTTCATGTTACGAGAGATTACAAAGACGAGAAAATGAAGAGTCCCGAGTAGATACGTAGACTCCTTGTGTGATGCAACCATAGTTGTCAAATTGTAAATCGAATCGAATCGAAATAACCTTGTTTAGAATCATGAATCGAATTGAATTATGATGTGTAACGATACAGTCAAGTTTCAAAAATACAATAAAAATATATTTTTGCAGTTTTTGATGACTTTGATTACAAAGAAATATTAAGAAAATTAAACTTTTAGACTCAAGCCTATAGAAACTTTGTTTTGATCACGTGTTCTAATAGGTAAGATGCTTCCACAACAAGAGATGTAGGTTCGAGCCCCACCGTGATCTATATTTTATATTGCTGTATTAGCAACCTATGTTAAAATTGCAACAAATATTTTATAAATTTATAATCATCATAGTATCCACAAATTTCAAGCTTTAGAAGTGCATGAAAAGAAACACTCCAAAAAGTCTTCAAAAATAGACATATCAAACATTAGGTAGATTTTTTTTTAAAAAATTTTAACACTCGAAAAAATCTTCAATTCTTCATCCACCATGCTCGCTTATAAACTCAATGGAATGGTACACACTTGAAAATAAATAGTGTTTATTGTAGAGAGAAGGAAGACCCATTAAAAAAAAAAAACAATGTAGAAACTCAGCCTCGTAAATCAGAGAACAGTTGAGCCAATCCAAAATCACGAAAGTTTGGTTCAGCAATTAAAGATCAACTTCAACAAACACATTAGGAAATCACAAAGCAACTTCAATGAAGAACAAAGAATAGCTTACCAAAAGATTTTGATCGACTGAACAGAAAACAAGTTTCCCTCTTTTGATTTCCAAAGTGCCTCTTCGTCTGATTTAGGTATCTCTTTTGCTGAATTTTTTTAAAGAATTAAGCAAAAAGGGTATAAAAAATGGAAATCAGGCCCGAAAAAATATTATGAAAAATTTTAGTTATTTTCAATAAAACTTTGTTTAGCTATATTGCACAATATTTAGGTGTGCTTCGACAAAAACAATAGAATTTCGTTATTTTACCAGTGTTTTCGTACACTTGCAAAACAGAAACATTTTGACCGTTTCGATGAAAACAAATAAAAATCTTGTTCCATATTTCTCAGTACATAGCACTGACCGCCCTTGTACCAGAAATAATAAAAGGGAGGGGATAATGATACCCGAATATAACCAATTTATATACCAAAAGGAGTCAACATTCACTAACTCATTCTCAAAAATCCTATCACTACGCTCCAACCAAAGAACACAATTTCTGGACAAAAAGCATAATTGCACATTACTAGTGTTTTCATTTTCTTGTTGAAACCAAAACCCTAAAAATCAATCACAAACATTGGAAGCTAGAACCAACAACAAATTTCCACCAATTGAAAAGGTCTAAGCAATGAAGTTAAAGCCAATGGACACTTCAAGAATAAATGATGAAACAATTCCTCATTCCCCTACACAAAGTGCACCATAAGGATGAAGATTGCAATTGTTAAAGTCACTAATTTTCTCAAAAGCGTAAGTTGTTAAAAAATGGACCTAACAATGTATATCAAACTATCCAACACTCCCCCTCACGTGAGACCCTATCTTGCACGTGGAGAGCCAAACACACTGAACTAAATAGGTGTACCAACACACAGAGTGCACAATAACTATTATAACAGAAAAACACATCACGAAATTTGAACCCAATACCTCATGGAACCAGAGCTCTGATACCATGTTAAGTCGCAAATTGTCCCAAAAGCTTAAACTATTAAGAAATTGACCTAACAATGTATATCAAGTTATCCAATAACAATTAGGTCTCCTTATTTCTGATATTGATAAAATTTGGAGAATGTTGGTATTTAGAAGTCAGTTGGTCTTAGGCCTCCAGCAACACTTACTGGGCATACCAAATGGTGCTTATGGATAATCGTCTAACATTTTTTATCCTACTCTTTGCCATGTTGAGATGGAAGAACTATACGACAACATTGTAGATAAGCCAAACAAACCAGAAAAATTAAATGCAATAAAGAGGAGGTGGGGTATATGAGAGTTCTTAAGAAGGCATGTTATCTTAAGGGCACTCAGCCATTGCGATATATTGATACGTTAGCATGGCATTAACATATACGTTAGTGAATGTAGTAAATGAAAAGAATTTAGGTTAGCTTAAAATTATATGAGCTTCGGTGAAATAAATTAAACTTTAGTTGCCGAAAACTACTACAGGGTTCGACGAATCCACTCTAAAATCTCAATTTTACAATTCAAAGTAAGAATCTAATTAGAATCCCACTTCCAACGAAAACGAATCACACGCCAAACTAAGATGGAACCTTTGAAACATACTAATTTCAAGCAACAAAAGAAAAGCTACAAAGTAAATAAAAAAAATGTAGTAGCCACCATATTTACATAATAGTATTTATATGTATTTGAAAATAAGATTTTAGAAAATGATGAAGGCATCAACCTTCAATATTTATTCATATTTTAGCAAATGTATTAGCACAAAAAAATATTTCTTATGATATATTTTACATGTATTCCCAACCTTAGACTAATCTATGTGCCCTTATTTTCCGGTCCCAGGTTCGGCTTTGTACAACTATAAAGTAAACCACAAATTAAAATTTTAAAATCCCAATCCCACAACAATAGCATACAAAAGACTGAAATTCACTGGCTAAGGTAGATTAAATTACTTAATTTGTTTAATAAGCTTAGCGAGTGCATAATGGAGTTAATTGAAGAGGAATCCTGTTAAATACCAAATAGGGTTGGTCAACCCAGTGGATTTGACAGGTTAACCAAGGTGAATACGGCCATTGGGCCTATACTAAAAATTTATCACAGGTTGACTTGAACTCTTAGGCCCCATTTGTTTTCAGTATAAGCCCATATGGGATTGTATTGGAAGCCTTTCATCTAGTCCAATCGAGTGTTTGAAAACAATGCCATGAATTGGATACAATTCAATCCATCTAAAAGATGCGGGACATGGGCCAAATATGAAACAACCAGTACCATCTGGTATTCAATTCCATCTGCTGGTATTAAAGGAGTAGAAGCCAATTTTATCCTCCTTTCACCTACCCAAGATAGACAAAAGTGGATAGTCTCTGGCTAACCAAATCATATGGTGTGTGTGTGTGTGTGTGTGTGTGTGAATGGGCTTAGTAAGTTGGCCAAAAATGGATCTATTGCAAGAGGGGCAAAAATGGAAAAATTGGGAATTGTACCAATTCTTCTATCTGGAAATCATGCATAGCATTGAATACCCTTATTTAGAATTTTTTCACGGCTCTTATGAAACACCAAATTGCAGTACATTTTTGTACATTAGATTCCATATCCCATCCTATCCAATTTCACTCACTTATATCCTGCCAAATCAGTTGGGAAATCAAACGAGGCCTTATCGGAAAGTCATATTCTTACACCCTGTAGCCCCCTTTCAGCCTAGATGCTTCATTATTTGAAGGATACTAATGTCGTTTATACAATGTTAAGGTCCCATAAATCCAGAGCAAAATTATAACATGCACTTATTAGAAGATAGTAACAACTTTACATCTATACTTACATGTGTGCATGTATAATGTGCTTCTTAGGCACTTAAAAACATAGGATGTTTTGAAAGCTGCAGCTCAAGTCCTTTTGATTATGAAGCAAAATAATGACATGAACTCAGCTCTGGTTAACATGTAATAGATCAATCTAACAACTAGAGTAAATTTAACATAACGGTGACTAATAGAAAGTTTCAAGCGCAGTTGTTTTTTTAAAAATAAAAAATAAAAACTTTTCAATATAAGCTTCTTCTGAAACCACATGCATGCTTAACAAACTAAGCAAGCATAATAAGTATGGAAAATGCATGCAATCTGGGAGAAATTAATCATTAAGAGCTAAGAGCATAAGACAATCACAGCCACATATTTAAATACCAAAAAAATAAAGAATAGAACAGCCAAAGTCGTTCTAGGAAAGAAAATGTACCCAGAACTTGAGCAATTTCTCCTTTTCATATCTTTCCTCAGTATGATAATCCAACTGTGGAGAACAAAGAAAAATAAGAGGTAGTCGATAAGTTGACAAACTAGAGATGAAAAGAAAAATGAAGCCCAACAGACATGCCAACCTCTCGACTTGTCTTTAATTCAACATAAAACCTCCTTCCATCATCAGTTGAATCGCAGCAATCCATTTCAGCACCCATCAAAATACGATGAGCTCCTAATTTGGTTTTAATTACAGAACAAAATTCAACATTGGCATCAATATGATGTATGCCTTCCCCGTCAGCTCTTCTAGGATCTTCAGTGGCAAGACTCTCAAAACAATATCCCCAGTAACATCTAATTCACCAAAACACAATTGAAAGGTAATAAAAGGGTGTGATCAGCATCAGCATGAACCAGGATGAATTCAAACAATACCAATCAAACAAATCAATATCAACACGTACTCCAAAAGTTTAGAAATGTTCAGGAGTTTATCAACGTGCTATTTTAAAATTTTAAAATAAATATGTTACTGTAAACCTTCAATAGCTAGAGTTGATCAACAGCAATAAGTTAATGTACAAGACTTAACCTGCCTTCCACTCTGACCTCTCATTCTTCTAACTGAAAAGTGACTAAGGATTTTGTCCACAACCTTTGGAGAGTAAAAACTTTCTAAAGATATTACACCATTTCCCTTTCATTAAGGTAAGAGAGAACGGAAAGGAAAAACGAGTGCACGAGGCTCCCACCACTGCGAGATCTAGGGAGGGTTAGATCCAGGTGCAAAGAGTCTATTTTCGTGTTTCGAACATGACACTAAGCCGCAACTCACTGTTGCACCTAGGTCCGCCCTTATTATAAATCATTGGCGATCAAGCTGGGAATAAGCTTGATTCTTAGAATTTCTATCAATGACCTTGACAAAATAAATACCTATACCTCTTATGTCATGTCATACCAACATAATGCATATCACAAAGCTCAGTGAGATATAAGAGCATACTATTTTTTTTTTTTTCATTTTATTTATTTATTTATTTATTTTGGGGGGGGTTAGCTGCATCCCAGGATGTGGACCACATTACAGCAATAACTTGGTTCAGACCATGGTATATGGGGGAATATGCATCCCATGATTCAGAAAACATTACAGCAATAGTTTCGCATATTTTTAATCTTCCTGTTTCCTGTCAATGTCTAAAACTAGGAAGCCTTAAGTTTCTGGAATACAGGTATGTATTTGATCTAGTACCTCCGACGATCCAGTTCACTTTGTGGCCTTTCTGGTAGTTTATGGATATCAAGATAGACAACCCCCTTCCTTTTATGCACCCCCATTTCCCAAGGTTCATGCCTGATATAAGAAGTTGCCAATATCTGTAGATAAACAAGATGACCAGCACAAATGTTATTATCTGTGGTTTACACAACTAAATAATTGAAAGATTGAATACTTAAACCATTCTTCTGGTCCATGATGCAAGCAGTTACCTTATTGAGGTTGTTACGATATGTCTGCCAATGACAAGAAAGGGAGGGGGAGGAAAAAAAAAAGGTTAAGCAACCTGAAGGTAGTAACATTAAAGAATTAGAGTTAGACGCGTGAAGATTAGAAATATAACAGCAATTCTTACCACAAAATGCATGTTTTGAAGCGGGATATTTTTATTTCTTACACAAGCAAGAAGGTCGCCAAAACCCTCAGAGCCTAAATCTGAAATGGAAATAATAATACAAGAGTTAATAGTTACTACACAAATCGGTTTTTGTAATAAGCTTCAAGAAATGAAGTTCAAACAGTACATCCTTGCTAGTCTCATATGGTTTGTCTTTGCCATTCCTTATGGCATACCTTTCTTCACAATAAAAGTATCAAAACCTTCATTCAGGTCGGCTCCAACATCTTCAGTAATTAGACGCTTGAAAAGCCTCTATTAATGGAAAATGAAGAGACGTGTTAATGAACTAACAATCAGTATGACACTACTGTGTATTAGAAAACTTAGGAGAATTAAACCCCACAAAAACAAGGAATGGAGGGACAAGGCTACGGAGGCTTACCAAGTTGCGTTCATCAAAGTAGACATCTCCACCTTCTGCCCTACTGTAGCAAGCAAGTTCGCATGGCTGTTGCATCACAACATATCAATCCACAGATGAATTGGGAAAAGGAGCAAAAATAAGTAATTGAGAAGAAAGGAGGGGCACATCTGGCAACACACATTTGCAGTCATCAAATGGGAGCATTATATTCACACGAATCACACCAAATATAAGATCACCAGGCCAGAAAATGAAACACACAGAACAAAACCATTCGAGATGAGCTCTTATGGATCCCTTTTCCTTCTTATTTTCCCTTTGTTTACCCTTACAACAAACCTATCATCATTGACAGATATTGTTGATTCATATAAAGTTAGCAAGATACAAAAGGAGATTTTCAAATATGGTTTTGAGACATTACTTGCAACATCATTCGTACAGAATTCTTCAAAGTACTTGACAGTTCAGACACTCGTAAAACTAAAAACTACAAAAATTACCTCTTGGATGGTTACGCATTTCCTTGATAGTGTTTCCTCACTCTTTGAAAGCTTTAATTCAGAAACAAAACGTTCATCATGACGACCATTGAAAAACTTTGAGCCATAACCAAAGTTCTGCCTATGAGGATAAGGTCCAGGTCGAGGAAGGAGGCCAGCGCCTCTATCATTTTGCCAACGACCACGCCCAAAAGCCCCTCTGGTCTGATTGTTAGTATTTCGTATGGTAGGCAAAACTGTAAAGCAGAGTTTTTACAAGGCAAGCGATATAAGGAATATAGACAGACAGACACACAAAGAGAGAGAGAGAGAGAGATGTCATAAACAATAATCATACACGGCGCATGCTTTCAGGAAGAACAAATTCAATGAGAAACAATTAACAGGACAATCAGGCCAACATACATTGATTACTTGTAATGAGTATGTGTGTATTGGGATTGTCTAAGGACAAAAGGATAAAGAAAAGCAATGCAAAGAAAACAACTAAAAAAACACGACGGAACACCAAAACAAAAGCACCAAAAACTAGGATGCTATCTAGCTGCCTATCCAATTCGTACATACAATGCTTGTAGCTATTGGGCAAGGATGCTTATCGCACCTAGCATTTCCAGGTGCGATAAATCACTGATCTTTTGACGTCATAAAATTTTAAACCTGGTTATATACCTTCATTGTTTCTACGGTTTAAAGATTTAATGCAACTTTTCATTATATTAAATAGTATTGGGTTTAATGATCCAGCGTGCTACAGAAAGTATCCAACTGAAAATGCTCACTATTGAACTCCAATATGAAGCCATTGTCCTCGTCACTCACCATGTAAGCACAGATGCAGAGTTGAAAATTGCAACAAACCAAAAGGCCTCACTTGTTTACCCAACTAGTCAAGATTGGATTGCACTAAAGTTTTAGTTCAATTCAGTCCCTTGTTTGTTTTCCTGGCTAAAAATTACTGCAATGCGGCCCCTTGTTTGTTTTCCGAGCTAAAAATTATTGCAATGTAGTTCTGCTGTTTGTTTAGCCCACTGATCCTACGGATTGAACTATTTGATAAGTTACACAGTATGTATGGCATAAATGGAGAATAACTCATACTTTGTATTGAGGAGTATGTAAGGCATAATAGGAATTGTAGTATTGAGGAGATTAAAATTTTTAGACTATTTCTTACTTCGTAGGATGGTTAAAAATAATTATATCTCGTGATTCAACAAAAAATAATGCAATCCAATCCCACAGTATTAACAAATACAATCCAATATCAACATTTATCCAATCCTATCGGAAAATCAAATGAGGCCAAATGGTATAGCTTAAAATCTGTATGTTACCTAATCACAAACCCAAGAAAGAAATCAAAACATGAAAATTACATACGACTGAAAAGAATAATATCAAAATTAATCCTATCTCGGTCATTGTGTTCTGTAACGTAAATTGAACATTCCAGGGAAAGGGGAATCCACGGAACAAGAATTTAGTACAAGTGAAGCTGGAATAATTTCCAAACCCCATAATTTCGTCCATGACAAAGAGCTGGAGCACAGACTCAGCACAAGAAATTGCGAGAAACTAAAAGGGTTCATCTCAATACCCTAATTGCAATCCCAAAACATCAATCAAAGGATGAAAATTACAAATAGTTGAAGAAAACAGTTAACTCACCGGGCACCGGATACGGACTAGTCGCGGGGGTTTTACAGTAGTCTTCATTATCAGACCCAAACAGATCCTTCTCTTCGTTCTCGTGATAACTAGATCTCACTTCCCCGTTGTCTTCTTCTCCTTCATCTTCGTCTCCGTCTCCGCCGCTGGCGGTGGCGCTGCCGCTTCCGCTTCCACTTCCGCTGCCGCTGCCTCCGCCGCTGCTATCTCCTCCGCCACTCCGATTGGACGATGAAGCGGACGAAGAAGACTCCGAAGAGGAGGACGAGGCTGAAGAAGATCGGTGACTTCCCTCTTCGTCGCCCTCTCTCACTTGTTGAACGTCGTCGTTCTCGTCGTCGTCTCCGAACAAGTCTACGTCTTGCTCTGAGAAGTCCATTCGCTTCCTATAGCTCTTGTGTTGGATTTCGATGTCTTTCCCCCACCGTTCTTCCGGTCTGTGTGCCAGGGAGCTGTACAATGCGTAATGAATATTATATAACCAAAGCGAGTTGTTACCCGAGTCATATATATATATATGACTCGGGTATCAACTCGCTTTGGTTCATCAAACCGAGTCGATGCGGGATACAACAGAGTGAGGGACTTAGGCCTCCACTGCTAACTTAACTTTTAAGTTATATTTTTTTACTTAAAATTACTTTAAAAATAAATAAAAAATTTATTTGATAAATTTTGTGAGTATTTTAAAGAAAAATAAATAAATCAAAAGACAATAAGACAATAAATCAAAAAACTTTAAGTTGGAAAGAAATTGTTATAATTTTGTTTTACGTAATTTTGTAATTAATATTGACATTTATGAACAAGTAGGTTTTTAAAAATATAATTTTTTTATAAAAATAGTTTTGTATAATAAAAAATATATAATAATGTAGGAGAGATTCCGTAGAGAGAGATTAATCGTAAAGGAAAAGAAAATAATTAGGCTTGAATCATTAGACTCATTAGCTTAATCGCTCCTACATATTAAAACAATTGTCAATCTGGTCGGCGAGCTTAGTCAGAAAACCTTTTTGATACTTAAGTTAGTAGACTAGAGTGTAAGTATTGAAAGTTCTAAAAAAAATTCGGCCTGTGTTTGGACTAACTTTTTTTAGTGTCTTTTAAATTTTTTAATTTTTTTGTAAAAAAATAAATGTCAAATCATGTAAAAAAAAGTGAGAAAAAACATAATAAGTCAAATCAGTTGACTTTTTTATTTTAAGTCAAAAAAATCATAAAAATAAGCTAATCCAAACACAAGATCAGTAGAGTTTTTGTAATAGAGATTGTCTAAGTGTATCTTGTGTTTCGATTTAGCATTTATAGTTTGTTGTGTGGGATTTGGCAAAAAATAGGTGATTTCCTATGTTCGATTTTGGCAAAAATCGTTAAATTGGGATTGGCGGGAAAAGGGAGAATTCCCCAGATTTCCTCCCGGTAGAAAAC
>JAULJZ010000022.1:6295028-6308024 GCA_032270985.1 Heliamphora pulchella | reverse complement strand
AAGCTACTCGTAGTCCCAGTGACTCGAGTTCTCTTACATCCGAGTAGGTCTCATACCACGAACCAAGTTGCTTGTGTAATGCACCTGCCTCGTACTTTGAGTCATCTTTATTCACTATTCGAGTCCTTCGACTCTTCTAAACTGCTTCGACTCACTCGAGCCACTTAACTCGCTGCTTGGGTAATCCAACTTACTCAAGATTCACGCCCTTCGGGTTATTTAACCGGCTTGAACCCCATATAAGGTAGTTTATGAAATCTTTTAGCCACCTGCAGAACGGTAAAGCTAATGCAGATTTGAGTAGCTTGAGACCTCAAGCAACTTCAGCCCGCTGCTCCCGTGGTATCCCGTGATCGTTTTCATTCCCGTGCGTTTGGCAACGAGTTACTCGACCCTCGAGTAGCACGGGAGCTTGAATATTTTGGATTTATAATTATTTTGTTTATAGGGCCATCTACAAACAACAGAACAGAATGCCTTCAGATTGGATCTAGAGTTTGTTCCGATCATTTAGATGCTTATAGACTGCAAAATTATCTTTTTGCATTAGCTGCACAAGTTATTTGCCTTCAGTATGTTTTCTTCCATGAATTCTTTTTTTTTTCAGTGGACTATTTTTTTCAACTTTAATTTAGATTTTTATATTTTTTCAAGTTTCACTTATCAAGTGTAATGAAAAAAGTTTTTTTTTTTTTTTTAAAAAAAAGCAAGAATACAAAAGTTCAAAGAAGACAAAAGAAAACCAACTTCCGGTAAAAACGCAACTTTTATGGAGCTTTTTTCAACTTTGGTAATGAATTTTTACCTTTAAAAAAGACAAATATATGAAAAAGGAAGTCTAGAAAAGACAAAAAGGAAAACTAATGGATGAAGGTCTTACAAAGCCTCAGTATTGAAAAGAGTGCCTTGGTCAATGCTGCACTGCCACTGCCAGGGTAAGAATTTTGGCACAGAGAGTGAGAAAAAATAAACACAAGTGATGTGTGTGTCCAGACTCATCTAGGGTGTGGCCCACATTATGAAGCATCAAGCCTTCAAGTGAGGTAGAAACAAATCAGAGAAATTCAACAAATAAAGGATTCTTACCAGAACATTTTAAAAAAGAAATGAGTTCAAGTGCAACCAAATGTAGAGATTAGCAAAAAGGTGTAGACAAGCTAGAAAAAAATCCAAAGGAATAGTGAAATGTACATTACATTAGCATAATCACCATGTCTCCAGAAGGCATAAAGGCTTAATAGAAATTCACTTCCATTTACATTCTTCTCACAAGTTTAGTATCTTTGATTAAGGAGAAACCAAAAGTGCAAATTTCATTACCACCAGAGGCACCCAACAGAAGGGTTATCTGAAATAAAATTTGCAAGTCAACAGCAAAATCAATATTAAAAACGGTTGTCCAGATATGATGTAATTCGGGCACAGTTGAGCTGGACTCTTCAGCAACAGCCCGAGTTACCTCATATCTGGGCTGTCGAAGTATGAGGTAACTTGAGCCCAATTGGGTTGGACTGGGCGAGATATACTTGGGTTATCAAAAGAAAAAAGCAGTATGAAAAAACACTTGGAAATTTACCACCTCATCTGCATTTTGAACTATATATTAAAATATTGTGTCAACCTATACAAAAAGCCCACCACCCACATTCATCCCCTCAGCACCTCAAGTTTAACATAGGCCAAGACAAGACAAAGCAATCATCAAACCCCATTCACACAGATTTTGGTATGTTCATTATGCAAAACATGTAGATCCCAACACGCATTTTGACAGAAGTGGTACCTAAATAGCTTAGTTAAAGTAGCGCGTTGAATAGCACTGTCAGGGTCGGCTAAGGTGTGGGTGTAATGCCGAGCTACTACTAGTGCTTGCTTGGGCAGCTACACTTGAAGTCGGGAGAAGGAGCTCTGCCTGTGGGAAGGAGCTATTGGAAGGCACATGGAGCAGCAGATCTTGATCAGAACTCTCATCCATAAACTGGAAAGAGTCCAACATGAGGGGGCTACTATCAGGAGGAGGCAATGGAAATAGACTTCTTGGACTAAAGTAAGAGCCATCGTTGTCTATGAGTTCCTTGTGTTCATAGTTACCCTTCATCACCCTTTTTGGGCTCTTCATTGTTATATTTGCTCCTGAAAGACACGACGTTTCTTCAATATAAGTAATAAAAAAGCAAAAAGATTGCATGCATGAAGTTCAGGTGAAAGTCATAAGTTGTATTCTTTGTTCATTATGCATAATAACATGTTCCAATAGCTTTCTGGGTTTACCTATTCACGTAATTTTTACCCTCCAATTCAAACCCTGATAGAATTTCAGGTGTAAACCCATCACATAAATTTATCTAATTCCTTCTTATTTTTTACCGTTTTACTAGGTAAGGATGCAGTGTTGGATTGAGGATGCGCTACAACTCCCACCATGCTAGTTGCACATATGCCAATAATCACATTTCTCAGGGATTTAGAAGGAATTATCGCAAAAATCCAAACCACAGAAAAGAAAACCATGGAACTCTGCAAATTAAAAGGTGTGAGATTTTTTTGGCAGCACTTTTGGTGCATGACCATGAGTGAGGGGAGAAAAAATTGTGGGGAAAAAATTGCATCCCAAGTTTGGGAAGGATGAGTAGTTCTACACTCTCTAAATAAGTGGAAAATCGGTTCAGGAGGGACAAAGTAGCTTGAAACAAGACTAAATCCGAAGCTGAACAACCCCTTTATAGAACATGACAGAATTTGATGATAGCAAAAAGTGACATTAATTAAGCATAGGCCAAGTTGGATTACGATAAGTATAATGCTTATAAATTCAAAGAGTGCAGAGCTACAAGTGAGAGACCAAAGTAGCGGTCAACAGTGGTCGAAGACAAGAGGGAGTAGAGAAAGAAAAGATTAAATTGAAGATTAAGGGGGAGTTTTTAGCAAAATAAAAATTGAAGATTAAATTGCTGGGATTTCCACACAAAAAAAGAAGAAAGAAAACAAGGGCTCTAAAGATTCAAGGGACGTGTGAAATTTTAGAAGGGAAAATTGAGAACATGTTTCATAACTGTACATAAAAATATTTTTTGAAAACATGAATACAAGCACATGCCTGTCCTGGCCACTATGTGGCTCCACCATTGCTCTTGATCATATGAAATCATATGGTCTAGGTCATATTGGTACAAAGGAGAAAACATAAGATCACATTAAGGTACATAAATTACTTGAGATTGTATAAGATCCTTATATCCTATATGTTCTGTTTAATTCGTTAAATAACAAGAATTAAAAGTTAATTTTCAACTGTATGACTTGTTTTGCAGTTCCAAGTTCAACCCTTAGGTTTTTCAACAGAGTGGCAGCAAACTTGAACCACCTGATGATTTACTATTAGAGAAACATATTCCCTAACCTGGAGGATTTTGAAACTGGCCGTCATGCAATCTCTTTACATTTTTTGAATTAACAGATGCAATGGCAGTAGGTCCTCCAGGAAGTACAGACCCTCCATTACTATTACATTTTACGTCCTACAGCAGAATAGAATATTAATATCAGTACACTTGTACAATCATTTACAAAGCTTAGTGATGATTTCTCATAAAATAATATCCATTCTCTTCATATTTAATACAAACCTTGAGCATATTATATTGTTCCACCAACTTTGATGCTGTCAAATTACCCAACGTAAGCCTCTTCAATGTCCTACAATCTTCAGCTTTCATGCCTGAGAAAGAAAGATCAAAAACCCCTTCCGCATGCAGCTTCTGGAAGAAGGATATGTTCTCCTTGAATTGAGGGCTATCAAACATGCTTTTAAGGCTGTAGATAACATGGGGCGTATATTAGCTTCACAACCTTGATTTATATTTTGATATGATCAACTAATAATTGTTATGATCACAGTGTGTGTGTATGTGTGTGTGTGTGTGTGTGTGTGTGTGTGTGAGGTAAGGTAGGAATAAGACCAAAAGCTTAACAAGTCTTTTGTCTAAATAAATAAAGCCATAGAGACAGAGACACACACACACACAGTGATTCCAAGAAAGGTTTATAGCATGAACGGTGTGCATAAAGAATCGAAGATAGGGATAAATGAGAAACAATGAAAGAAGATGTATTGTCCCCATTTTGCAACATGCTAACAATATTGAAATTGAAAAGGAAGAAAAAATCTTGGATTGGTGTAAATGCATTTAAGACATTGAGCACGTTGTGCGATTGCTTTGTATATTTTCCGTAAATTCATTCAGATACTGATTATAACCACCACCTATCTATGTTACATGGACTCGGGTACGAGTGCCTGATGCACATAATTCGCATGTTTAGAAGAGTCCATGCATTATAGCCACGAACACAAGTATCAATTTATGGCATTTTCCTGTTTTGTTTGTACCCAAAAGCCCTATGGTATTTTCCACGAAGGATGCAAAGGATTTCCTTGCATAGTTGCATTACTAGTAAAAAAATGCATATTAGTTATTCAACAGTAATTGACCAATAAATTAACACTATATTACCTCTATTTAAACACAAATGAGTCAAAAATGAAATATTAAGGACCAGGCAGAAACCTATCAGGAAGTCTGGCAATATCAATAGAAGGAAGATATTTCAGCAACTGCTGCTGCTCCTCATTTGTCAAGTTACTTGCAAACTGATCAAAGTCTAGAACATCCTGCACCAAGTATGGACAGTTAGCAAGATAAACTCTATATAATTTAAGAGAGAACATCTTCTGACAGCAGAAACAAATTTGAATTCCAGAATCATTTTATTATGAACTAGAATTTGTAAGATATTCATGGATAATGGGGAAAAAACTCTTCTTCTGCTGAGGAACAATTAGGAAAAAGAAAAGTTATCTGAATCCAAACTTGGATGCCGGGAAAAATGTTTGAGGTATTAACATCCTAGCGGTTGCCTTGAAATCGAGAATATAAATGCAGTTGGAACACATTTTCATTGATTATGCAAAGTTGACATAAATAAAAGAACATGCAAACTTCACACAATGACAATCATTCCACAGATGTTGAGATTTTTGCCTCATTGGCCTAGACCAATGAGGCAACATGAAGCCTTATAATGCAAAATTAGATGACATATTTGATTGAGTTGGCTTCTAAGAAGATGTATAGACATGCAACTTACTCTTAGATCTACATAACGAAGCGGTGAATTATGATTTCCCAGAATCTGCAGATTTTCATGTTGAGCCTTGTCCCTACAATTCCAGCACGAAGTTGAATAAATAGACAGATATAAATTTGAGCAAAAGTTTTTGCATTTCTTCCAAAACTCTGAACAGAAGTTTCTCTATAAGTAGGGGGTGGACCAGTGTGAAGTCAATTTTTGCCAAGCTCCAGATTTATTGGAGATTGTTGTGCCAAAGTCCTCTCCATATTCAGACATCCGTCTTGAAAGAACAGCACCATTAATTTTATATTTGATGGAGATTTTGACTAATTCATGGTTAGTATAAAAGAAAGGCGGTACCTTTTAATTCGCTCTTGTTGCATCCCATGTCCAGTAGGCATCTTGCCTTTCTCGATCCCCAGACTTGGAAAGTTGGCACCCTTAGTATCAATATGTACAGGAACGGCACTCAAACGTGAATAAGCCTCATTTGCTGGGTGTGGTTTGTTATCAACTGAAAGGGAGCTAGCTTCAGATTCCTCTTCCTTAGCTATGGAGCTTGGATGTCGAATAAGAACGCTTCCATGTCCTATCTCAACAGAGACCATAGGTGTGTCACTCTCAAAAAGCAAATCCTCTTCAGAAGATCTAGAGATGTGTGAGGATTGTTGGTCATGCAAGATGGTACATAAATCTTTAGTAAGCTTCTCCACGGAAGATGGCTTTGGGCGACTGATGCAAGTTCTTTTCCTTGAAGGCACCATTGTATCCCACACAATGGACTGAGCTGGACCTGAAAGGGTGATCAATGAAAAGCACTTTGAGTTGGTAAAATGTATCAACTGTACTAATGCAAGCTCATAATAACAGCTTTGTCAAATGTAGATGTGGAACTGGAAATACTCAAGCAGATTATAAACTTAGGGAAAAAAAACAATCACTGAATTGCACTAGCAGAGGGCCGGTGAAGAAAAAGAAAGAACGCTCAATTTTCAGATAATCAATCCGTCGATTAGATAAATCCAAGATAAAAGCCAGGTTTCTACTCCATTGTTTCATTTGGAAACAAGTTTACCTTGGACAAGGTGTGGTCATTGTGAAGCCAAAAAAACACGATCGAGAGCACCGCCCCTTTCAAACTAGGGATGGGGTGTTCAACACCCTCGAAGGACCAATAGTTCCTCTCTCTTCAAATGCACCACACGATACAAATAGACACCATGCTCCATGGTTTCCTCTTACTCTTCCTCAAACATCCTCTATACCAACACGCAAAAAAATCCTTCACCGATCTAGGCATCACCCAAGTAACCACAAAGCAAGAAAGAACCATGTCCCAAAACTGCAAGGCCATCAGGCAATGCAATAACAGATGACTGACCGGTTCCCCGGCCTCTTTACACATGCAACACCAATGAACCACAAAGTTACCTCCTCTCCTCTTTCTTTGTATACTTCTTTTGAGTTTTTTGGTGGATTTGAGTATCCCGGTTGTACAATTTCGATCAAAGTGTTTTGTTTTGGCTTTGTATGCCCTGTATGTACATGTTTTCGCCTTTTCCGCGTCTTAATGACATTACTTTACTTATAAAAACAAGGTGTGGCCATCGTGACTGTAACATTGGTAGGAAATATAATTATTTATTAATGAAACAGTGTTACAGAAAATGAAGAAACAAAGATGCGTGATGCAACTTTTTGGACAGTACAAATTTGTACAATTTTATCGAGATAATCTAGATTTGAGTATCAACACTATTGATATAAAGCATGAAGGTATAGCGACTGACCAACCTGTCAAATCATTTGCATCTGCACTGCTAAACTGCACACAGCTCTCAGAGTTAGAAATGGCAGAGCCGGAACTTGATCGATTACTGGTATCTTCATCTAGACCCTTCTGCAAACCCTGGTTATAGTTGGGGTCAAACCCTCCAACTACTACATTGCCGTGATTTTGTTTTCTCTTTAGCACCTTTGCTTCTTTGTACTTAATAGATATGCTCTTCACTCTTGAAACCCTGTAATCTTCAAATTCATCAGGTTCTGCCCTAGCATGTAGAGGGGTGTAATTTGCAAGTGTTCCTTTTGTTCTCCACCGGGACCCACAAGCATTACATAGTATCGGCTTTTCTGGCGGCCCATTACGCCAAAGAGGGGTGCCTGCAACAACACTTAATTGTCAACAATAATACAGAATGATCAATCAAGGGATGAGAAGCAGTAAATAAGAAAGATAAATAAGTATGAAAGTAAAAGGAGGAACTGATCATCCAAAACATCATTCAGATTCAGCCAAAAACTTAAAGAAACTGAAAAAAAGCATCGGCTAGATTAGAAGTGTCATGTTGGTGATCTTTCAAGAATGGTGAAGATCCAAATTGTAGAGAAGTACCAAACCACAGTAATTATCAGTATAATGTAGTGTTCCCACTGTGCTAAGATAGTACATACAAAAAGTTACAAAGAGGTGATATAAATATATTGGCAAGTTTGGAATTGCAGTTGAACTTCGGACATGTGATTGTACTCAACACACACCGGACAAGAAGCACACAGTGATCTTTAATTTCACTAACTGTATCAAAAATTTGAAACTAATTCAGCACATAACAGTGCTTTAGGATTTTTACAGACCAGCAATGAAAGTTTACCTGTGCTCAGAAAGAATGAGGCTATCAAGCACAATTTGGTAATGTATCAGAATAGAAGGATCTCATTTGTGAGAAACTGAATCTATCTCAAAAGTACACAGGCTTAGAACGAACTCCATCCTACGAATCCTACTTGCAAGGATTTGCTAGGTATGCAAATTCCTTCCCCATGCTGAGGAGAATTTGATAGATTTTAATTCCTAGTATTATTTCATTCCTTTCAGTACTTGAAACAAAAGATTATGGAAACATTCATCTTCAATGCGAACATATTAGAAATACAAGGTAATGGTACAAGAAATCTTCAGGCGAAGTTAACAACCAACAAAGATGTTGTCAATGCTATCTGATGGAATGAAAACAATGGTGTGATTCTCAGCTGAAGAGAGACCAGAGCAATAATGTTTCTATAAAATGAAGTTTCCTAATTTTTGTCTGACTCGGCTGAGAGCCTAAGACTTGAACCATTGGCCTGAAGATTCACAGAGGGAGCTCATTGAACTGAAAACAAAACTGCAGGTTTGCAGCAGAAATGAATTGTATAGCCAAATCGAAACGTCTAAAATAAAGCATTGCTGATTGGACTGGAATTGGTGATGTTGCAGCAAATATATGCTAATAGATTGTTGAAGTGGACATCCAGATAGTGTACTACTCACTAGTCACTACACAATATGATAATAAATCAACTTTTGCTAGGATAAAGAAAGCAATGACATAGAATCTTGAAAGCTCATATCTAAATATGAGATTAATTCAACACCGTCGGAGACCACATGAGAAGTTAATATATGAGTACATTAGCTCACAATCACTTCTTTACGGGAAACAAAAATCAATACCCAATAGAAAATTAAACTGAAACTGTAGAACTATCTCACACAGAGATTGAAGAATATGATTCAAAACGGTATATCAAACTACACTCAACACGAGAGCAGTTAAAACTACATATAGAGCAAACATTCGCATTGATAAAGATGGAGATATCTGCAAGTTTTTCCAGGAATGTAGTTCAACATAACAATGTGAACCAGAAACCTATTAAGAACTACACTAGAAACAAAAAGGAATCAAATGCATGTTCAGAAAGTACATTTTTCCAATTGCATCAAGAATCTAAGAAGGAAGAAGCAACAAGAAGGCATGGTTTAACTCAGTAGGAAAGTTCATTTTCAACTTAAAAACCCCCCAAAGGAAACGGAAAAGCAAAGAGAACTAAATATAGATTTGAAATTGCTCATTCCACAAAAGACTCCAACCCAAATTTTGGTGGTGACGTGTGGTATAGAAAAGAGTAAGAGGTGAATTCAGAACAACACGAGGAATCAGAAAAATGAGAAACATAAGTGAAAAACCCAATTCCATATACAAACTCAAACCAGACCAGTGTTGAAATTCAAAGATTCAAGGGAACTTGCGAGTCTCTTACAACCCAATAAAGCGACCCAAAAAAAAAATACAAACAAAATTACATAAATAACAGCACAATATTGTTCTTCCTTGTTGATCTTTCTTGCCTTACGTAATCTACTCCTTTTATGGGTATTCTCTTCCATTATAGAACAAATTAATAATGCGAACAAAACCATTAGAAGCATGAAAATTATGAAAAATAAGATATAAAGACCAAGAAAGAACCCAATTTTCTCGAACATTCAAAATCTTTTGAGCAAATTATTGATAGAACAAAAACTCACTTGTGACACCACAGTGATAGCAAGGTCCTTGCTTGCCCATGTATCTATTTCTCTCTTTTCCTTAGTTTCAAACGGAAAATTTCAAAGAAAATTGCAAGGAAAAATAAAAGAAAACAAAAAACAAAGCCAATTTCTGGAGAAAAAGTTAGCCCAAATTGAGAAAATAGAAAAAAATATGATTATTCTCTACAACGCATTTATAGAATATATACTAATGGGCGTGGGAAGCTTTTCTGCGAGAAATCCAGAGGAAGTTCTGAAGAAAAAACAAAAAAACCAAAAAAGGAAAAAAAAAGAAAAAAAAACCCAGGAAGACCCAGAAGAGCCTGCATCTTAAAAGTCTGTAAAACCACTGAAAAACAGCAAAAAACTCAACAAGAAATGAAGGGATTGAGATGGGTATTCTCAGTTGGTCCTCTGTACAATCCAATTGGAGAAGGAAAAGACCAGTGGAGGAATCAAACAAATGGTTGGGAAAGGAAGGTGAAATGGGAAGAGGGCTGTGTTTGTGTATGACCTCTTCTTGTATTCTTTTGTATTGTATATGAAGTAAATGTTTCAGCTTTCTTTTGCTTTCTTTTGATGTTATTGAAATCTCTCAAATCCCTTTTATTGTCCTTCTAATATTAATATTTCTAACGGGAATTGAGAGTAGGGGGATATTACTCCATATATGCTGTTGACTATAGATAATTTCACAAGTGATCAATTTATTTTATTAAATTAATTTTATATGAAATTTACTACATTAATGATTATAATTATATCACATTATTTGATAAATTAATTTGATAAAATAAGAGAGTTATTCTATTATTATTGAAATTTTTTTTACAAACCCACTAACTTTTTTCAAAAAACTGTGGTTTTGATAAATAAGAAAATTAAAAAGTAAAGCAAAAAAGCCTTAACTATTAGCCAGAGAAAGGGAGAAAAAAAAAAGGAGAGAGAAAAAAGGAAATTCCCTTGACTTCTTTTTTTTTCCATTATCTCTGTGTAATTTTTTTTTTTGGTTTTTGATAAAGAAAATTATCTATATTCTTGTGTATGCGTGGTGAGATGATGATGTTGATAAATATACTTATTTATCAGTTAAAGTCTTTGTTAAAAGAACTTGTCTAGAGTCACATGTCACTATAGCCAATTCTTGTCACAGCCTCATCTTTCACCGTTGATCTTATTTAAATGGCAGTTTACGCGTGAGGACCTTATATTTGTATCCAAAATTCATGACCAATGACCAGTTTTTTTTTCTCTCCCAATTTGGACGCCACCGGTTCGTTTGGTTGTGGTTTAAAATCAAATTTTTTAGTCTTTTTATTTATATTTTTTTTAGAAAAATTTACGGTTAGCAATTTTTTTTTCTCTAAACATGGTGGTGGATGGTGAGTATTTTTTAACCAAACAAGTTTTATACTTATTTAATACAAAATTTAAAATATAAAAAAATCGATTTTAACTTGAATTACCAAAACAAGCATAAGTAATTGGAAGATGACTCATCAACTCATGTAAAGTGCCAGAGTATTCATGAGTCGGATTGAGCTCTACCTAGTCTTTCGATTATATGTATTTAATTTTTAATTTTTGCGTTTACAATTAACTAATAAGTTTGACGGTTTTAAACCTATGAGTTTAATGTTTTTATAGGTGGGTGCAGTTCAATTTATGAATTTTAAGATTTGGGCTTGGGATAGTAGGTTTGGGGTGTGGGGGTGATTTTCAGATAGGGATAATTTTAGGGTGTGGGGTGATTTTAGGGGTGATTTTAGAAAGGTGATGGTAGTTTTCATTAAAAATTTTAACGATTGGATTAATTTGATGTAAAAATTAAACCTGATGAGAAGTTAGTGATATTTTAAATATCACAAGAAAAGTTTCTATTTTTATCAGAAATCTCAGGAGAGATCAGTGTAATTTACCATATATTTTATTGTGATCAAAGAATTTCTCTCTTCTAAATAAATTAAGGGTTCTTTTCATCTAAGTCCTACTTCTATATGTTACTTATATTTAAGTCCCATTACAAATTCTTATTTAAGAATAGTCCTAATCGGAATGTAATTTTTCAAATTACCCATATTTATCACTGCATCTCTCTTCTCTGATAGCCTCACACCCTATATCTCACACTCTCTCTCTCCCTCTGATAGCCTCACCACTTCCAGACCCACTACGCTCACCCCCCTCACCACTAGATTCGCCGCCGGCAACGGCGACGACAAGAACGACAACTCGTTCCAGCCCCTGGATGTGAACGGCGATGGCCTCACACCCCTAAACCCTAAGAGCAACCAGATTTGGTGTATGACTGTCCCGGCGATGGAATGCAGAGCCCGGCCGGCAACGGCGAGTGCGAGCGGTGACGACGACGGCGAGTGCCAGAGGAGACGACGACGGCGAGGGCGGCAGCGCTGATGTCTCTATTTGGTTATCCATTGTCGACTCGCCAGAGAAAAAGCCACCGCCGTCGCTGTGGTTACCTCGCCATTACCGCTGTGAATATTCTCATTTTGAACCAGATTTGGTTGCGTCGACACCAGTTTCCTAGATCAGTGGTGAATATTCTCATCTTGTTCGCAGTGTGAATATTCTTATCTTGAACCTCTGTGAGACGGCGGTGGAAACGAGAGAGAGAGACGGAGAGAGGGACGGAGAGTGCCGGATGTGAGACGGTGGTGGTGCACTGGGACTCTCAAATCTAGTTGTCGTTGAGCGAACCTCTGGTGGAAACAAGAGAGAGAGAGAGAGAGAGAGAGAGAGAGAGAGAGAGTGTGACAGAACTAGATCTGGTTCAAAAGGTTCGGATCTGGGACGGCGACAGTGCCGGTGGGTGTCGCCGGAGTTGATGGTGCTGGACGGCGGCGGTTGGTCGGTCGGCGCTGGCGGGTGACATATGAGAATATTACCATTTTCTTGTTGGATGACCAATATCTATATATTTAAGGAATAAAATATTATCACTATGGAACCAATATCCATATATTTAAGGAATAAAATATTATCACTATGGAAACAAGTGATACATCATGAAAATTATCACTATGGGAATAATAGATCTAAATAAATCTTGAATTTTGAAATAGGACTTAAGAGAAATGTGAACTTATGAATAGGATCTAACTAAAAAATATTTCTAAAAGTAGGATCTAAAATCAATTAACTCAATTTTTTTTAGGAGAGTTGATTGTAATAACCTGAATTTTTTTTTACATATATATAATTAATCATAATTCATACCCCAACTATGAAACATGAAATCTTAAAATTTACATACAATAAAGTACCACATAGATTTTATGTTAAAAGAATCATTAATTATCCTTCTATTTCGACAATAATCATCTAAAATAATATATATATATATATATTATTTTAGATGATTATTGTTGAAATATAAGGATAATTAGAGTGGATAAAAAGAAAAAAAATTAGAGTGGATAAAAAGATACATTAATATACATAAGATACATTAATATACATTAGATATATTAATATACATTAGATAC
>JAULJZ010000022.1:6279158-6290176 GCA_032270985.1 Heliamphora pulchella | reverse complement strand
AAAAAAGAAAAAGATACCCTAAAAATATTATCTCAAACAATTAAGTTTTTTTTTTAAAAAAAATAAAATTTTTAAAAGCTAAATTTTTAAAACATTCCAAACTGAACTATATATAATGCAAAATTTAGAGAAGTCTAAATTATGTAGAATAGAAGTTATATAGTAGCTAGGTAGTCCATTTAATTGGACCACAAAAATAATATTTAGGTTTAGGGATCTGACCAATGGATTGTTAAATTGTAGTGCACGTTGTTGACAACCCTCACGATCACCGTATCATCCTCCATCGCATAGAGGGTAGGTCCTGGAAATTGCCCGTTGACAGTAACTATAGGCTTTGTTGAGCATAGTCTTGTTGTGTCCTTCAAAACCACCTAAACCACAAATAAATAACAGATCAATCACACATAATACATAAATAAAAAGATTTACTTAGTTTGACTTATAAGTTTATGATCAAAGATTAACAGATGAATCTTTATGAAAAAAAAATATATAAAAGAGCTAATAATATTCGCTACTCTTACACAAATTGACAATTATTAATTGTAGATCTCGCAAAGGCTATATGTATAAAAATCCTAATCGATTTTGGCTGGACAATACACCCATTGTACTAAAACAGGGTGAAAGAATTTCACTATTTTTCTATTAATTAGGTCAAGCTAATCATGAATGAGTTATAGAATATATAATAAAACGAGTTGAATTCAAGGAACATGCGCGCTAACAATACTACAAAAACTATTTTATTTTACCAAATCTTACTTATCATTTCATGTATTATTATTTCATTATTTTACTAAGACCCACTACTTATATATATATATATATATGTGTGTGCGCGCGCGCGCGTATATGCACGTTTTGATATTAAAATAATTTAGATAAGGGAGAGTAGCACTGGGTAGATATATTTCAAAATTTTAGATATAATACTTAAATTATTTAATTATAGCAATTTTAAAGTTATTTATTATATAACAAAATAAGTTAATTAAATATTATTATTTGTGTTAGAGTAGTATTTTTTTTCAAATCATATTAATTGTTAATTTTTAAAACATATTTGATGTAATCACATTATTTGACCAAATTATTTTTTAATTTTTTAATTCCTCTCATCTCATCAAGAAAATAGTTTTTTATCAAAATTAAAAACTTAAAAATAAAAATAAATTAATAAATTAAATTTTATGTTACTTATTTTTGTGTTTAATAAATTTTTATTTTTTTATTAGAATTTTTTATTTTTTTATTTGTCCCATCAAGAGAATATTTAAAAAATAAGATTTTGTAATTAAATAAATAAAAAAATTTAAAAAAAAACTACTTTAACAGTAATGTATCATGATTTTCGTTTAAAAAATTAACGAAATTTAATTTTTAAATCTAAGTGTTACAAAAATAAAAATATAAAAAAATATAATAATATTTTAAAAAATAAAAAAAAATATTAATGTTATTACCCTTAAATACAATAAATATAATTGTAATTTACCTAATGCATAATTCAAAAGTTTCACTCCCTGTTTATACGCCATTGTTCTGTGTGCATAAACTCTTCAACGCTCAAAATTATACTATTAAGTTGCCCATTTTAAATCTGCATTTGTGAAAATCTCCTTCTATATTAATAGAAAGAATTAATTCTAATTTAGTTTTTTTTTAAAGAAAGTCCTTTTGTATTTTTGATCTTGAAGTCACTAAAAAATACATTAAGTTTGACAAAACATCTAATTTTTCATTTTTTTCGTCAATTGATCTTTCAGAATTTGTATAATTTTTTTAGTATTTTGAGATTCCCCTAGTAAAAGAACTTAAAAACTTAAAACTTGTGTCCAAATAACGACATTAAGCACAATTTTAAAATAATAATCAAATCAAATTAAACATTTGTCCCGATTAATTAGAACTAGTTACATAAATTTTTTATGAAATTAAGTTTTTATCTCAATTAATTAATGTCAATTACATGAATTTTTTTACGTCATTATACTCTACAACATTAAAACAATAACAAGAAAAAATTATTTGGCTCAAAGAGGCAAACGAAATTAAAAAGAAAAAAAAGGCGTCAAGAAGACTAATTATTTTACAAAATGAGAAGAAACCTGAGGCTCAGCAGAAGCTGAAGCTGCAACTCACCTTGAGGAGTGTTAATGCAAAGCAAGGGGAGTGGTGGCAGAGTCGAGGGGGAGGCCCTTCTTGAGCAGCCTATCCTTTCTTAGGGCGTCGCGGCACGGAGCAAAGAACTCGTGCCTGAGCGCTTCCTCTGCGCTTATCCTTGCTCTCGGGTTCGCCGTCAGGCACTTGTCCACCAGGTCAAATAGCGATCTTGGGATGACCTCCCAGAATTCTGGTCTCTTTGTGTTCTGTTTGCACCATTCTCGCAGTTTCATGGATGCCAAGAATTTCACATCGTGAAGATCCTGTGAAATAATAACAATAATAATTCCTCTTACATAGGCCTTGTTTGAGCTAAAATTCTTTTAGTTTTGCTTATTTCTTTGTCTTTTCTGAATTTTTTAATCTTTTGTTTAAAAAATTTTACTTTTCCAAACCACCTTACTGTCGGCTTGTGTTTAGCCTAAATTTTTATTATGGGCTTTTTGGATTTTTAATTTTTTTATAAAAAAATAAATGTAAAAAGATATTAAAAAAACTCAATTAATTATAATAGGAGGCTAAATAAGTTGGCTTTTTAAGAAATTAAGATAAAAGTTTTTTAAAAAAAATTAACCCAAACATAGACTAAGATGAATCGGAAAAATTTAAAAAAATCTTGACTGAAAATAAAAAATTTTCACTAAAAACGAAAATAAATAACACAAAATTTGATTTAGTAACATATTTTTGTCATTTTTGATTTTTTTTATATATGAATCAATTTTTTTTTCAGCTCATCTCAATAAAATAAATCAAAAAATATAATAATTTGATTAAATGATAAAAAAATCACTAAAAATAAAAATTAATTAAGTAAAAATAAACAAATAAACAATTATGCCAAATGGAGAATAGTAAAGTGTTAATTGGTTCGAACGTGCTTTTTTATTTTTGTTTTTCTAATCTTTTAGTTTAAAAAGTAGAAAAATTATTCGTTTGACTTTCTAACTTTAAATCATTTCTTTATAGCTTTCGCAAAGTGTTGTTTGGCCGCACAATGAATTTGTTAGTTTTATTCTAAAATAATATTAAATTAGAAATGGATTGCAATATTTCAAAAGAATCATTTCTGTTTTTGCTTTTCACTAATCTGATCAAGTTTTATGTTCACATAGATTAGTTAAAAGGTAGATTTTTTAGTTTAAAAAAAAAAACTAACTTTTAAAATAAGTTAGCAAACGAATTCTAAACAGTAATTTTATGTACGACCAAATCATTTTACTAATTTATCAAATGACATAATATAATTACACATTAATACAATAGATTTCAATCAACTTTACTTATATTTAATATTTATAATTTGACACATTATTTGATAAATTAACTTAATAAAATAAACTACAAAACATAACATTATCATTCTATATATACAAAAATCAATCACAGATCAATTAAAAAAAAATTCATCTCAATTATTTATATACATATAAGAATTACAACACTTAAAAGATCCCCCATGCATATAAACAACTGAGATTATTTTGAGTTATAGATCATCTCCATTAAAACAATGGAAATTTCTCCATTTTCAACCTAATAGTGTTGGATAATATTAATTCCAAAAATACTACCTATTATTTTTAAAATCATACTTATCGTCCACTTTTGTTAGAATAAACATATTTTCACAATGTAAATAGTACTGACGTCTAACCAACTTAATTTTTATATACATAATCTTTTTAGTAAACTCTATAATATATGCGAGTTAATCATTAAAGTGTATTATTTTAAACACCATAAAATAAAAATAAAACTCTCCATTTATTTGAGAAATGATGACCAGGACCTTCGGTTTTGTGTCTAAGACTTTTTCAGTTTCAAAACGGGGAACCAATAATCAGATGCTTGTTCATGATTTAAGTGGTAAATGAGTGATAAAAACACATACCGCTGGAAATGAAGGCTCGCAGTCATGAAGCTTGGCCACCTCCCAGAGATCTTCATTGCCCCTCAACTTTACAATTTCCTTTATGTTCCTGCAAATGACAGCAATGAAGTTGACTACGAAAATCAGAGTGTATTTTAAGGCCTTGATTGGCAATTAACTTAAAAATTAATTTTTTTTTTTTTTTGCATTTTTAACTAAAAAATTAAATTAGATTCAAAGTAGTTTGTTTAGTAACTTAATTTTCATAGTACCTTTTTTTAAGTTAGTTGTTTGGGTAAAATTTTAATTTTTTTACTTTTTATTTAAAGTGAATAATTTTATCATTTTATATATTTGATATTAACAATTATATGTAGTTGATAATAGTAGTAAATAAGTTGTAAATAAAAAGTATTATTATATTTTAAAAATAGTAAAAGTTCAAATAGAATATTCTAAGAGTTTGTATTTTAATTTGACTTTTTGACTTTTTTGTCAAACGGGTAATTTCGATTTTTTGGCTGTCTTAGCCAAAAAAAACCAAAAAGTCAAGGTTGACAATCAGGGCCTATGCTCAGTGTTCTATGCTGAAGAGAAAAAAAGGAGAAAAAGGATCCTTACTGCTCGGGTTCACCAGCAAAGGGCGTTCTCCCAATCATCAAGTAAAGCAAGGTGACCCCAGCTGACCAGACATCAAGTTTGGGTCCTTGATGTGGCGATCAGAACAATACCTGCACAGAATCTCAGTTTACAAACAATATGCCACGTTTTATCTGTAGAATTATATTTAGGGGGATAAATGTGATAAATAATATGCAAGTCTCACGTGTTTTTCTAGTATTATGAGATAAAAAATGAAATTACATATGCCGTATTGTTATTTATGTCACATTTGATTAAAATAGAAAAAAAAATAAGAAATAAGATTGAAATTTTGTTTTTGACCATTGAATAACAAGAAAAAGTAATCCCAAAAGGGATGACAAGTTATCTCATCGGAGAGTATGGGAATACTCATCTCATGGATTCTGGAATATCAATCTCCATATGGGGAAATGAAGAATTCATAGTTCAATGCGGAACTATTTGTACAAAAAGACATAATTTGAAATGGTTGATGTTAAGTTACTAATTATTCCAAAAGTTTAAGTTGTTAAGAAATAAGTCCAACAATATATATCAAGCTATCTAGTACTCTCCTTACGTGCAACTTTGTCTCACACGTGAAGAGGCAAATAAACTAAAATAAACAAGTGCTCTCCTTACGTGCAACTTTGTCTCACACGTGAAGAGGCAAATAAACTAAAATAAACAAGTGCACCAATACACATAATACACAATAACAAATATAACATAAAAACACATATCACGAGACTTGAACCCAAGACTCATAGAACTAAAATTCTGATACCATGTTAAGTTATCAATTATTCCCAAAATTTAAATTGTCGGGAAATAGACCCAATAATATATATCAAGCTATTCAACAATAAGTTCTCCATATTTTAATCTAATCCAAAGCTCCTAATCCGGAACAACAAACACGGACTCTAGGTAATCATTTTCCTTGAGGAATCAAAATAAGCAGCCAAGGTAATGGAAAATTACCACACTTGTGGGGAAACAGATAAATTTAGTATTTCCATTCCTGAAGATAGGTTGCATTTGAATGAGATTGCTACGAGTCAAGAGTTGCAGCACAAAAATCCTCACAGGAATTGCAAAACCTTCATTTTTAGTACTCTAGTTGGAAAAGGTTTTCCGTCACTAAATGCCATAATAATATAGAATAGTTGCTAATCTTTCTCCTACATCCGAGCTTCTCAGTCTTCCCAATTTTAATAATGTTGCTGAAACAGTTTTAATGAAAAGACCTAATTCATACCGAACTGAAGACAATAACAATTTCTCACCTCTGGAGCCCGAAAGCCCTTGGTTCCAACGCAAGGGCCCTCTCTCTTTTGCTTCCCATTCCCTGCAAACAATCAGAACATTAAGCAATTTTAGTAAAAAATTTGGATTGTAAATTTGTTATATCTAGTCATCCAAGTAACACTAGAAAGCACGGATACGGATACAAAATATAGATATGATATAATACAGATATGACGATGTAGCCAAACCAAAAAAGTAAAATATGAATACAGCTAAAATACATTTGTAAAGAAATATATTTTTTATAAATATATATAAACGTAACTCATTTGTATTCAAAATGTAGTTTGTACATATTTTCCGTATCCTTTGCGTATTCAAAACGTTTCTAAAACTGAAAAATGAAAAATAATTTCATGATACTCTTAGCCGTATCCAATACATATTCCTACATGTATTGATATTTGATAGATTGGGCCATTTTCGAAGTAATAGTGCTTCATAGAAGTAACCTAGCATAGCCAACACACCTTTGTTCTTTATCAGGCCAGCACCAGCAACGGCAGTGCCAGTAGAGTACAGTGGCATTGGAGTCAGGTAAACAATTTTTCTGTCCACTTTCTGTGGAAGGGCAGCAATTCTCTCTCTCTTAGAAGCTAGAACACTTTGTGCTTCATAATTTGCACTCTGCATTGCTTTATGCGCCAGGCTGATCAGCTCCTTCCTACCTTGACATGGAATGGGTTCCCTCAACCTTTCTGTTGAGGGAGTTCTAGTGCTTGTTGCCTCCTTTGTTGAAGTTATCCCAGACCCATCTGCACCTTGGCTTTTCATCACATTCCCTCCTCTGCCCAAGTTAGAAAACGCATTTTTTTGGTCCACAACCTTCTTTTTCAGGCTCTTGGGTAATAAAAGTGGCTTGGAAACTTTTACTGGGTCCTGGTTGGTTGCTTCCAAAGATTTACTAATCGAAAACTTCTGATTGTTAGGAGGAAGAGTTCTGGCATTGAGAAGTGGAGCACGATTGAAACTTGTATCATGGCCCACCTTTGATTTGTCTGTGAAATTATGTAAAGTGGTTACATTAATCTAATCCTTCAATCACATTAAGGTGAGACCAGATAAACTTCACAACAATGAAGGGGGGAAAGAACATAAGCTATCTAACTGGATTAAAGGTTCTTTTTGTTGTTCTGTTGAATTTCTTTTAAGCAGATATTCAGTAACACCAAATTCTTCAGCTTAAACCTCCCAGTATGTATGTTGAACCTAAACAATGTGAACATTTGTATAACTACATATAGAGTCAAATAGAATCGGAAGCGCTTGGCCTTTGCCTCAGGTGGTAATGTATTGATTGGCTTGGGCTAGATCTTAGGTCATTTCTAGACTAGCAGAAGATTAATAAATAAAGAAAAAGAAGAAGAGGAAGAAACAGCTTACCAGTAGCTCCATACTTTTGATGCAGATCCTGTATAGAAGGCAAATTAAAAAAGAACTTATATCGAGCACAATAAGAAATTGTAGGAGATAATTGGAAAGTCAAAGTAAAAATCCCACGGGAAGTATCACTCACCATGGCAAGGTTAAAATCGATTAGATAACCTTTATTGACCTTTCGAGAGAAAAGGAAGTTGCCAGGTTTAACATCTCTATGAACTATTCCCTGGAGTGTAAAAAGAAGAAGTTACATTGACTCCGGAGAAATCATAATAAACCATGCATAACACATTTAAAAGTTAGCCTTGTATCTCACCTGCTTATGTAATCCTGCAAGTGCTCTGAACATGCAATAGCCATACCACTGGAGCTGGCAAACATCTATTTCTCTCTTCAAAACCTGAACATTTAAAATAATAAAATAAATTGAATCAGACAAAGAACAGACAGAAAAGATTGACATAATTACAACAGAATTACCTCAGGTCTGTCGTGCTCAACATGCTCTAAAACAATGCACTCAGAATTCCCACTCTTAAAAGAGCCTTCATACTTTATGACAAAGTTCTTACCCCTGAATTAGAAGTAATAATATTGGTTCATAAATAAATAAATAAATAGCAATTGATTCCTTAAGCGAACATTATCATTCTCTCACCCAAATCGCTCCAGCATCTTCAGCTCGTTATAAACGTGGTGTCTAGTAGCATTTGCATGAGGACCTGCAAACCAAAAAATACCATTCGGAAAAAGGTAAGCAACTCCGGCTTAATTATGTTGGGCACCTTCAAAATTAATAAGTAGCGACCATTCTCTAAAGCCATCTCAAAAGAGATCCTGTAATTAAAGCTAATATACAAACCATAGCAGCAAGCAAAAAAATAAACATAAAAATTACACCGGTTCAATAAACATAAAAATGAACCACACCAAACACCTTAGCACTGGGAGTTCTAGCAATGAACAGGTAGGTAAAGGAAGATCGTATAGCTAATTTATATTCATTAGATAAGAGATCATGGATCGTGTTACATATGCAACCAAATCAGAAACACAGTTTGATTATTTGCATAATTTGTCTTAACCTCATATTAACATTTCAGAACACAGATAATGAAAGTACTCCTTCGTACATTTAATAGCAAATGTTATTCCATCATTCTTTCTCTGCGCCCTGTAGACTGTGCCATAACCACCTGCATATTTTTGTTCACAAAAGGTGACTGATGGATTAGATCATGACAAACAGGCTATCAGGGCTGGAGTTGGAATAATAGAAAATCAAGATTTGATACCTGAGCCTTCTTCCTCTTCTATGGTAAAATATTCAAAATTTGGCAGCGGTTTTGGCTCCTGTTGATTCTGCAAAGAGAGTATAAAAGCTTTAAATTGCCAAGCTACATAATCCACGATAATATAAGTTAGTCCTAATCAAGCTAAACCTTCAATCTTGAACTAGGGAAACACTTCCATTGCAGAGTTGAAGCTTACATTGAGGGTGATGGCAATAAGCTTGTCCCATTTTTCTTTAAAATCTTCCCCTCTTTTCTTAGTGTGCATCTTCTGATCACAGTTATTCTTTAACCTCTGCCGCATGGAGATTGAGTTTTTCTCTCTTGTACATTCTAGTTGCTCCATTGGGGAACCTGCATCCTTACTATTGTCTAACACCTTGCAGAGAGCTTGCAATTTAGGATTGAGTGCATCCTTCTGAGAGGTCTTCGATTTGGCAGAGGATTTCATCAACTGCTTCTGACAAACAGAAAGCTCAGCTGCTGAAAGAATAGCCTTACTCTCCACATCTGCAGTTGTCATTTCAATATCCAGAGATACCATCATATCAATGCACTGTACCACATTCATTCTTTTGGCGTACTCTGACATCACCATCTGAGCAGTATTGACTGCTGGTACCAGGTATTCAATTTCACCTTTGTGGAAAACAGAATCAATTAACAGTTCTCCCTCTTTGTCATTGACAACTCTTTCATCTTCTACTGTACTAACATTTTTAGCTACAAAAACTAGACCAACATTCTCATTCTCCTCTGGTATGCTCTGTTTTTCTACATCCGGGCATGATGTGGCATTGAAACTTGTTTCGATTCTAGAGCTTATCTCACCTATCTTAGTTTCTCTCCATGCAATGGAATTTCCTATGGGATTAGTTGGGATAGATAGTACTGGATGAAGGCCATGAGGCATACATGCCTTTACTCCTTGTACTGTTATTTGATGAAGAATATGTGGATATCTTTTAAAATTAAGATAGCTATGTTGATACTCTGAGGAATATGCATAGCAATGCTCCTCCATATGCTCCAAGATACTCGTATCATTACTACTTCCAAGATCAATTATGTTCATTCCGTAACTCAATACTCCAGCATTGAGATTGACACACAAAGGGGCCTTCCGAACTTCTCTATTAAGATTGTCCAATTCAAATCTTGTGATTGAAGTGTCACTCGCCTGCATATCAAATCCTCTGTTCATATAGTCTACATTTGGGAAACGTACCAACTGTAATTTGCTCATCAGCAAGAATGCTAACGCGAGTAATGTAATGTAAACCAAATTCAGATTCTAAAAACCATACAAGATATATATCATTACAGATTTGGTGACAATCTGATAGGCATCAACAATAGAATCATAATTTTCTTGCTTTAGAATAAGCATTATGATTTGTCTTGTTTTAGAATAAGCATAGATCAAAATCCTAATAGGCTATAAGTGATGCATTCCGTGAATGTCATAGATCTACAATTCAAGGCTGAGTAGGATGGAACCTGATTAGGGAGAAACCTAATAAATAAGGCTCCATATAATGTTTAGGAAATATACATGCATAAAATGGTATATAAATAATCCAGAAACCAATTCTGACTTAATGTTGCAGAAGTACTTGTTTAGCTTCCCAGGCAACATAGTTACTTTTGAATTGACGCTACAGACCATCTCAGCTTAACAAAATTCTAAGCACAAATGTGCAATGAGTTGTGTCCTTCACAGCAATGAGACACTATTTTATTAGAGATATGACACACTATTACTTCCTTTAGTTAATAATTTGACTTGATCAAGTAGAGATTGTTGTTGGAATTTTGTGACATTGAATTCCAGAATTCAATTGGCCATTGAATTTCAGAATTCAATAGCAGAATTTATTCTGCAGAATTTATTTGCAATTGAATTGACCATTCAATTGGCAAATGAATTCTGAAAATCAATTCTATTCAATGGCTATTGATTCTCCTGTAACTCCCATGATTGAAAGTCTATATAAAGCCAAGGGTTTTCTGGTTTTTCAAGCTACAGAAAGTACAGAGAAAAGCACAGCAGAGGTGAGAGATGAGAGATACAATTCTGAAATTATAATTGCAAGTTGTAAGAGAGAGAAAGGCAGACGAAGTACGTTCGTAGCCGATCCTTGGTGGTGTCCAACGATCGTGTCAGCCGTTTTATCCTAGGAGAATGACGCCGGTGGAAAACCTACAACACCCTCGATAGGCGGTAAATCATTCTTAAGGAAACTGCGTTTGCAAGACTCGGTTTGCATATTCTGTTCATATTATTTCCTGTAATTTCAGTTTACTGTAATTGTTGAAAGTCAATAAAGATGTATTTTCTGGATCACCGAGCATGTATATATTTTATT
>JAULJZ010000022.1:6261674-6279058 GCA_032270985.1 Heliamphora pulchella | reverse complement strand
TTTGCGGCCCTTTACTCAAGGCTGACCTAGCTATCATCAAACGGCCGAACATCTGTAATGATGAACCAATATCACCATGGTCTGAGAACATTAAATGAGATCTGACCGGTATCGTATACCATTTAACCAAACCTATGTCGTATAGCATTAAATGTGATTGGATAGGGAGCATCCGCCATCGAGTGTGATGTGGCCGAGATGGCCAAAAACCTATCAGCGGTTCGGCTTTGTGGTACAAACCGAGGTAATGGCATTAATGGCGAAGGGACCGGGTTGGGCCTGTTAACCCTGCAGGCGCCGTTTACGCGTACAGGACTAACATGGCTATTTCGCAAGGGGGCGCGAATGACATGAAGTCATCATAAGAGTTGAAGAGAGAAAGAGCTCCCACCCTATAAAAGAGAAAATTTTAGAAAGCTAATGGTAGGTACAATAAGATATTCCTACAGAAAACACTGTTGAATTATCCTCATAACATATTTTTCCTCTTAAATACGGTCTGACTTCATCACCGGAGTGGCTTCCGGTGAATTGCTGCCGGCCAGCTCACGTTTACTCATTGTGCAGATACCCAGATCATTGGTTGGCTGGGTCGGACTGGATTCAATCCATCTATAAATATAATTTACGGGACACTCCCGGACTATATATATATATATATCATCAAGATGAAACTTGTGGAAATAGACTTGAGAAGGGATGTGCTGGATTGAGAGTTAGATCAATTGGAAAACCTTCTTGGGGCTTTATATGGGTACATGGGTGGGGTTGGAGATGATTTATCAGTTTTTTTTAGGGGGGAGCAGCACACGCAACGGCAAGTGTTTAGTGGTGGTATTATTTGGAGTTACTTGGTTTTTGAGAAGGTGGAAACAATGTTACTCGGTTGGTTGGCTAGTAGAGCGGTGAGGGACAGAAGAAAGGTTTGGCATTTTGTTCCATTGTCCTTGATGTGAATGCTTTCGGAGTTTGGGACCACAATAGAAGCTCGTTCGAGGGTGTGAAGACGCTGATATATAGATTAAATGGTGTGGTGTTGGCCAATTTTTATAGTTGATTGTCTAAGATAGGTGTGCCCTCAGTGCATATATTACTTCCTTAGCCTTGTGAAAATCTATTTTTGATGTAAAGGCTTAGCCTTGTGATATATATATATTATTTTATGTAAAGGATTTTGGTCTTTTGGGTTTTCCAGCTTTCAGGAGTTGACAGGAGTTTTTGGTACCTACCCACCTTTTTTAACAGTTTCCCCCCTTTCATATAGATAATGTTGAGGATAAGGATTGGGATCTACTATTCCCGTCCAAGCTGCCTGAACAGTCATGGGTGGATTCCACGTGTGCCTGCATAAGAAAGGGGTGAGATGCCCGCCGGTGGCTTTTTATCGGTAGACCTTCCAACGATCAAGTCAGGCAAGAGTTTTAAAGAGAGAGAGAAGAACTTAAGAGAGTTTTTCCCAGTAAAAAGAGAGCGTACCTTTGCCTTTGAGAGTGTTGGCTATTTATAAAAATATATATATACTTGACCCGTTTTAGGACCCGACCCGACCCGAGCATGTCGGGTTGTCCTCTCTCTTATTCTGAGTAATTCTAAGCTGTCAGTCTGAGGGTAACTTATCATTACCATCATTATATATGTCTGCATGTTTCTTTTGTCATGTCGAACTATTCATTAATACTCAGACCTAACTTAGGCTAAGTCAATCATCTCTGACACCCTAGCCCTAGAGTTGGTATAACTGCTATTGATCTTTTATCATGAGTCCCTCCTTCTGATACGCATATCATGGGGCACTGATTACCACGCACCAATCCCCGAGCTCGACCATTCGAGGTCGTTCAAGGGGTCTTGCTCGGACTTGATTGCCGAACACTCCTCCTCTTAGTGCCGCACACTTCTCTTTAGGGGTCACGGCAGTCTCTCCTGAGCTCGGCACCATGGCCGTGGTAACCAGACACATGGCCGTTCCACGGCCTCATCTATCCCAAGATCTTAAGAGCTCGGAAGCACTATCCGTGCATGCTCGTCCCACCTCCCGAGCTGGGTGTACGCCGAGATGCACTATTGTGAGCAGATAACTGCTGCGCTATACAGCATTCCACGTGCGTTCCACGTGGCCATAATCGGAACTTGTCCTCCCTCATATAACATTCCCTTAATGCCTATTTATAAAAGCTTATTTAATTGTCAGGAAAAAAACAAATACTTTTATAGGTATGCACGTTGCTTATGTCAATTTCCCAAACACCTCTAAATAAGCTTGTTGTCAACTATTTGGTCCACTGCATGCATCATTTTATCCCATTCTGCAGTATTTTGGGATGGATTTACATGAATCGTAGACCCACAGTATTGTTTGCGTTGCCCAATATATGAATTGCTTTCAAGTTGGACCCTCTCTCAATTTGATTTCATACCAGCCAGGTTCTTCTTTTATCACCCTTGCAAAGTCTCTAATTCCTGTCAAAATGTACTCATTTTCATTTTCATAATTTTTTTTGTGGCTAGGTGATACGGCCACTACCCACCAGCATTATTCTCACTCCCATCTGAGAATAAGACTTGACAGTTATGCTGTTCTTAACGGAGGCAGCACTCCGGCTCCTAATTATTGCTGCCAGAAGTGGTTTCATAACTAATTGATTGAGCAGCATCCGTAGAATGAGAATTCCAATTCGAATGTGTTTCAATTCAACCACTAAGCCCAATCAATGGGCTAGATCACTTAAAGCCCATGAGCCATCATTTCCTAATCGATTGATCTTGTTTGGTAGAATCAAGTTGACTCGAGAAAAATCACAAACACCTCAAATGCAATAGAGAACTGAGAGATGTAACAAAGACGAAAGAGAGAGAGAGAGAGAGAGAGAGAGAGAGATTGTGCGTACACTGGAACTTGAGCTCTTGGGGATGAACAGAGATCAACTGGGCAGAACCAGTCATGGTGATTGATGATGGCCACACCAGATCGGTGCCCCCAAAAGAAGCGACAAACAGTCAATCGAAAAGAGAAAGTTCTGCAGATGTAGAATTGACACCGAAAAGAGAAAAATTCTGTGGCTCGATGGGGATATATATATATAGAGAGAGACAGAGAGAGAGAGAGCGCGAAGAAAACTAACAGGAGAAAGAACCTGAGGAGACGAGAATTGGGGATCGAGGAGAGAAAGGGAACTAACATGTGACGGGAGGGACTGAAAGCCAGACCTTCTCGGTCGACTTCTGCGTCTAAATTCTTGATATTAATATTTTAATACGTAAACAATATTTGATTGATAGCTGGATATCATATATAAATAGGAAAAATGCTAACAGCTATTTATTGGGTGGTGAATAATAAATTTATAATGTATAAATATTTATATAAAATGTATTAAAATATATAAAAATAATAAATTTTAATTTTAAAAATATATTAATATTAAAAAAAAATTATTCTCATTATCTTATTAATAGGCAAGGATTAGCAAGGCCTTATAAATAACAGTGTGTAGAAATACTTTTTAAATAGTTTTGAATTCCATGGAATTGTGAAGTAATTGTGAAGATAATTGTCCTTTATCCTTTGTCCATTTACCCAAGTAAGTGATAGTCTCGGGACTAGTGTCGACTCCAGAGTTTGTTTTATTTTTGTTTTATTTGGCATATAGAGACATTTAATAACTTAAATTTTATTTATTTCATAAAATAATAATTTATGCATTAATTAATAATTAATCAGTTATTTGCAACACATGACAAACTAAAATAAACTTTTCTACTAGCAGGTAGAATAAACTTTTAATATATTCACTGCCCAACCAACTTTTTATATATTTTATCGTCGAAATTTTTTTTTTATTATAAAAGTAAGAAAAATACTAACCGAAATATATTGAACTGTGATTAAGGGGTATATAATATATAAATATCTGTATAAAGTGTATTAATATTGAAAGATTTTTATCTTTATTAAACTATTATTCAAAACCCATTGGACTCTCTTTATAAGCACCCTAAAAGTAATGCTAGTTTTACAAATAAATACATGAAATAATATATAAAATCATTGTTTGTCTACAAAACTATCTAGCAATGTCACCATTTTTTTTTAGTTTTCATAAAATCAATGTTAGTATGCACATCAACAATGTAATTATCAAGTTGATCATCAAGCATCATGAGTTATAATAAAGAAAAATCACATAAATAGAACACGGCAAGACGGATTAATTGCTACTTGTTCAAAAACAAAAATGTGTCACTAGGATCTAAGGAAACAACACAAAGGAAGTAGGAATAACAAAATATTGCAGTTTGTAAAGCGATTGTGAAATTTTGAAGTTGCATATCTATTATTGTTAAGAGTAATTCAACGCGATAGTGATATAAATTTGTTATTTTGTAAAGCTTTGTGCCATAATTTTCGAGAAATTACATTGTAGTTGCATTAATGACAACTAGCATGACCCTAATATTCCTGACAGATAACTACTTCTGGGTGATAGGGATTATAATAGCATCATAAATAAATGACATCTTCCCATCAAAAGGACCACCAAGATCCATTATAAATAGGAGGCTGTATACTTTAAAATACATGCACAAATTTTTTATCTACTGAAACTCTATTAAAATACCTAGAGAATTCATTAATTAAAGAGTCTCTCATGCTCACAACTTATAAGACATTAACTTAAATATCAGATGGATTTTTTGGCGTGTACCCATGGATGGAGCTATTAGGAGATGAGCGGGGGCAAATGCCCCACTGAAATTTTTTAAATTTTTTTTATATTTATATATTTTAATAGCTTATAATTTTGTTTCATTTGAATTTTTTTTTGCCTTTTTTAATTTTTTTACTTATTTTTCTCTCCCATATAAAAAGAAAAGATTACTATTTTTACATCACATATTATTTTTAATTCTCAGTATCGTTTAAAATTTCAAAAGAGTTTATAAGTAATAAGTGATTTACATTGCCAAAATTTATGCAAACTTATCTACTGTTGACATATGAGTAGTTTTTGATCAATTAGAGAATTTTTTCTTGGATGCACGTTTTAGTCTTGGCCTTCTAAATTTGAAAAAATTAATAAGTTTGCTCAAATGATAATTAAAACCATAAAAAAATACCCGATTGGTTTACAAAATTTTAACTTGTCAATTGGTTTTATCAGTTGGGACAATTACAAATGAAAAGATATATTCTGCTATAAAAATTACAAATGATCGATTTTGTAACAAAATGAATGATCAATTGATGCATGAAAAAATATTGTGATTAATTATAAAGTCAAGTTTTATGAACATTTTGATTAACACTTTAATTTAGTTATTTTTTACGATTATCAAATACAAAAAATTTTCATATATAATTCGGCAATTTTACCCCCACTCAACTATAATTCTGACTCTGTCCTTGCATATACCAACTGAGTAATCACTTCTTTTCTTCATTTTGCAAGAGCGATGCACCCTAGAAAATCACCATAAAGGCCTAATTATTCTTGATCTCAATTTTCTTACAAAATCATCCACATATATACAACTACTATTAGAGTCGCCACTATTCAGGATTAAAAAAGAACCTATCATTATTCTTGAATTAGGCTTATTCCTTACACCAGTATTAAGTTAGTTGAGTAAATTTTTAAACACCCATAAAATTGAACTACTCAATCAAAGAATATATTTGAAACTAGCATAATTGTTTGAATTTTTTTTTCGATCTTTAAAGAAGATTGACTCATTTTACTCATTCTATAGAATAGGCAAATCCCACCGCACAATACTCCAAGCAAGTAGGATTAAAACTTTTGGTCATTTTTTCCTAATTAATTCTTAGATAAATATTGAAAAATTAAATGATATTTTTAAAAATATTAAAGATATAAAATTGGCAAAGAAAATAGAATATTATACTTATTTTTAAATATAAAATATAAAATATATTTCTTATTTTGTCAATTCTTGATATTCAAGATAAAACCAAAAAGTAAAAGTTCTCCATTTAAATATGAAAATGAAATAATTTTTTTTAATTTTCAACATTCAAAAAAAATAACTAATGGATTCTAGAAAATAAAAAGAAACTTCAAATTTGAAATAAAAAAAAAAAAAAAAAAAAAAAAAAAAAAAGAAAAAATAAAAAACCAAAAAAGAAAAAAAAAAAAGAAAAAGAAAGCATGATGCGGACAAGGAACCAATGGCGGCGAGGACTTGAAAAAATACCGTTGGATAATTGTGGTCTTACCACAAACACACCGTTTGCGTGGCGGCGAATGTATGGATGGAAACAGTTTAAATCTCTGGACGGTTGCCACGTTCCTTGATGCTTTTGTCCCTTCTCCCGCTCCCGCTCCCGCCATCCTCGCTCGCCCTTTCTTTCTCTCTATCTCTCTTTCTCTGGAAACTGACCTCTAGATTTCTCTCTCCGGAAACTGACATTTAGATCGCTCCGTCGATCACAGTCGCCGTCTGGTCTAAACCCTAGCGTTCCTAGTCGGAAAATCCAGCCAAATCGTCCAAATCAGAGGTGTTCTTTGTCAATCCAATTCGAAATAAGGCACGAATTCGAGTTCTGGTGATTTAAATATGCAACTTTCACCGGGTTATCCTCAAACCCGGGTTTATCCCCAAATCTGATTTGCTGAACGGGTAAATTTTATCGATTTTATTATGGTAAGTGTCTGTTGAAGGTGCTTGATTTTCGTTTTGATCTGGACGGATATGAATCTTGTCTGTCGTTGTTGAAGGAGAAAAAGGAAGAAGAAGAAGAAGAAGAAGAAGAAGAAGAAGAAGAACAAAGCTCGTTGTTTAGGGATTCGATTAACGTGAATGCGGAGATGTGTCGGTTTTTTGATGCAATAAGTGGGACTCCGCTTGGAATTTCGCTTATAAGACACATTAGAGGCAAGGATTGGAGTATAACAACCTATAGATATGTGGTTTTGTTGATTACTTTTATTGCATATACTTGCTACCACGCTTCTAGAAAACCCAGTAGCATAGTCAAAAGTGTTTTAGATCCAGACCCCAATAAGGTCAATGTGGTACATCCCTGGCCGAGTGGGGAATTCTTTGTTAGGAGGGAATTGGTGGGCAGTGACATGAACAAATCCAGACACGATGGATGGCCCCCGTTTAATGGAAAGGACGGAACTGCCAAATTGGGGGAGATTGATGTTGCATTTCTCGCGTGTTACTCGCTCGGGATGTATATTGCTGGGCATTTAGGGGATTCGTGGGATCTCCGCTTGTTTTTGACTACTGGGATGATTGGGAGTGGTATTTTTGTTGGGCTTTTTGGGATGGGCTATTTTTGGAACATTCATAGGTTCTGGTTTTATCTGGTCATGCAAATGGTGGCTGGGTTGTTTCAGGCAACTGGTTGGCCTTCAGTTGTTGCTGTTATAGGGAATTGGTTTGGCAAGAGGAAGAGAGGATTGATAATGGGCATTTGGAATGCTCATACATCTGTGGGGAATATTAGCGGGTCTCTTCTTGCTGCTAGTGTTCTTGAGTATGGTTGGGGCTGGTCTTTTATACTTCCAGGTGCTTTCATATTTCTCGGAGGGATAATGGTGTACTTGTTCTTGCCTGCTTATCCTGAGGATGTTGGGTTTCCTAGCCCACATGATTTGGCTGCAAGTGCAGAGACAGTGGCCAGTGATGAAGAAGCTCAGGTAAGAAAAGGAGACTTGGAGGAAGCTGAAACGAACACAATTCTTCGGTTTGCTTCAGGGAATAGGAAAAGCATTGGGCTTCTTGAAGCTTGCCTAATACCAGGAGTGATTCCCTTTGCATTGTGCCTGTTATTCTCAAAGCTCGTGGCATACACCTTTTTGTATTGGTTACCTTTTTATTTAAGTCAAACAGGTAATTTCTGGCTTTTGCAGCCGTTTTTTCTATTAATTAATTGATAAAAGAAACCTAAATCACAGGTTTTTATAAGAAAAGATATTTTCAAATCACTTCTAATATTACTTCAAAATTTAGTTGATGGCATGTGCTATCTTTATTTCGGTCTTAGTTTTCCATTTTGCGTACGTATCTTCTTTGCAATTTTCTAGAGCTCTAGATAAGCTACTTGGCTGATGCCAAATTGTTTTCTTTTATTTAACAAGTAAAGGTAAACATTTTGCTAACTGAATGTGAATGGTTGTGCATTTGAGCAGTGCTGTTGAATCAATGTTTTTCTTCTTGTTATTGCGCGTGTAAATCGATTTGTTTAAATTATAACTGTTTTTGCAGTAAATTATATGGGACTTAGTGTTCATTGCCATAAAAACTAGGCAAGTTGGCACATATCTTAATCATTTGTTTTAAATATTGGAAATCGCCTTCTCTCTCTCTCTCTCTCTCTCTCTCTCTCTCTCTCTCTTAATTTGTCAAGTAATATCTGTTGAAAGAGTCTAGAAAAGCAACAAAGGCAAAAGGTACATGAAAGATTGAAAGTCTTCCAAATGTTTGAGAAACCAGATGCATGACAAAAGATGGAACAGTAAAAACCATCGGTGACTCTTACAAAAGCTGTTCTTGGATCTATTTTCAGATTTTGCAATTTCTCCTAGTCCCTTCCCTTTTCTGCATACTGTGAATCTGGAAAATCTTTCTAACATTTTATTTGTATGTTATCAAGCTTTCTAAAATTTTATTTGTATGTTATCAAGTAACTAGTCAATTGGTATACATCTTAAGATAACTCTTTGTCACATTGGACCTATAAGGGAAGCAAACCATACGCCTAGGAGTAGGAACAATGAACGTGCAGTTGTGCCAATCAGCAAGTTTGACTGATGGTTGTTATGGAGTTGAAGGCTGTTAGAGAGCATGAGTCACATGTAAGGGATCATGACAACTATGTGATTTATACAACATAGTTTGATTCTATATTTGGTCAGAGAGAAGAGTAGAAAAGGGAAAGTTTTTTGTTTTCCTTCTTTTTTCTTGTTCAATTTGCTTGTTAGGGAGAGAGAAGAAAATGAATGAGGAGGTCCCCGGCCAGGACCACACCTGCACGTTTCCATGAGAAGTTTGAGTGCTCCATTAAATCACAAATTACAAGCACTTAAAGCAGATAAAGATGGGTTCTTCTGCCACTTTTTTCTCCATTTCCTCTTCCAACCAAACAAGGGGAAATTATAATATTTTTTTCTTATTATCCCTTCTTTTCTGTTCCCGTTATATTCCGCGATTGTTTGCAGAAGTCTTAAATTTTAAAAGAAGTTACAATTACTTTTATTTTGTGGCCAACATATATCTTTGTGGAGATCTGACCATACTTGAGCTTCCTTCTGCCAAACTCAAAAGTCTCTGATTGACGCATCAGCATCCTTTTTGCAATTTTGGAATGATGTTGTTTGTATTTGGGGTATCCTCTTGAAGATAAATATGCAGAGGAGATACGTGGATAATGAAGTAATTGGGGTAGCCATTTGTGTTGACATGTGGAGAGAAGAAGATGATCATTAACATGAAGTCATGTCTGCAGGAGCAAGAATTCCACCTGGCTTCCTTAAATATCCACTCGAGAACTTGTCAGGATACTTGGAATAAAGCTTATGTTTAGGTAAGTAGAAGAAGTTGATTTGTCATGAGGTTTTAATGTGGTGCCAACACTCAAGGAAGAGGAGTAAAAAGGCCACATTTGCACCTGCATTGTGTGGGTTGGTGAGTTTTACGGATGTGAAATTTTCTCTCCATAGGGATGCTTAGTACTCGTCTTCTTCTTACTCTGAAATCCACTTAGTGAACAATGTAGTCTGTAGCGTTTTAAGAAAAATTATAATTGACCAGAATATTACTTAGTTATGAAGACAATCCATGGAGTAGGCATAACATTATGTTATCGAGGCCTAAAGATTTAAGAATTGTGTTGCTCACGTCACTAAATCATATTAAGTCTAGTAACATGAGCATGCGATTGTCTTGCCCAAACTAGTAATATTTATTATTACACATGTTGAAATATGCATATGTGTGTATGTGCCAGGGGGGGGGGGGGGCGGGCGGGCACTTACCTGTTTGTTTACAGGGTTCATTGCCAGATTGAATTTTTGGAGATTAATGTTTTTGTTGTATGTTTCTCATATTGTTCACTTCCTGATTTTACAGCTATTGGAGGAGAGTATATATCAGTAAAATCTGCTGGAAACCTTTCTTCTCTGTTTGATGTTGGGGGTATTGTTGGTGGGATTTTGGCTGGCTACATATCTGATAAACTTAAAGCACGGGCAACTACTGCAGCCAGCTTCATGTATGCAGCGATACCTGCAATGATTCTATACCGCTCATATGGCAATATTTCAAAGACCGTTAATATTTTACTTATGATGATTGCTGGTTTGTTTGTAAATGGACCCTATGCCCTTATCACTACTGCAGTCTCTGCTGATCTTGGTACACACAGCTCTCTCAGAGGGGATGCTCGAGCGCTGGCAACAGTCACCGCCATTATTGATGGTACTGGGTCTGTTGGTGCTGCTCTTGGCCCTCTGCTTACTGGGTTCCTGTCTTCAAAGGGATGGGATTCAGTGTTTGTGATGCTGATGGTTTGTGCTCTTATTGCTGGTCTTCTTTTATCCCATTTGGTCATAACTGAACTTACTGAGGGAAAAAGCAAACCGAAATCTTTAAGCAGTGGGCAGCACGCACTTGAAGGTAATATGGTGATTGTATTATATTGCATTCTTTCCTTTTCACTCTAAATAATGAGGATATATTAAAAAACCAAAAACTCCCTTTTTGGGTTGATTTGCTATTACGAAATACTTATGGGAATTAGGGCAATCATACGAATATAAGAGACAAGCGATTTTTTACGTGAAAAAACCTTTGAAGGTAAAAAAACCATGGGATCTAATCCAAAAACCGTTCACTATGATCAAAAAGGTAGTTACAAGAAATTTTACAACCAAATTATGAATCTACATCTATGGCCGTAAGTTGCTCTTGTCGAATCTACGATCTCTACCTTAACAGTGAACAAACCATCAAGATCCGAATCCACAAATCTTCACTCGTTCTCGGAATCCACTGGAGAACTATAGAACGTCTTTGAAATCTTTCAAAGCATTTGTTGTCTGAAGAAGTATTAAAACTACCTTGAGATAGAACTTTGAAGATAAAATAAAAGTCAGTCTTGATTGAATTTGTTAGATAGCTTGATATATATTGTTGGGTTCATTTTCTAAAAACTTGAGCTTTTGGAACAATTGGTGACTTAACATGGTATCAGAACTCTAGTTCTATGAGGTCTTGGGTTCAAGTCTCGTGATGTGTTTCCCTGTTATATTTGTTATTGTACACTTTGTATGTCGGTGTACCTGTTTAATTTGTTCATTTCTCCACGTGTGAGACATGATTGCACGTGAGGGAGAGTGTTGTATAACTTGATATGCATTATTAGACCCATTTCCTAAAAATTTTAACTTTTGGGACAATTGGTAAATTAACAAATATCTCAAGATTGTTAGAGCCCAAACTTACTTTTCACCTTAGAAACTTTCAAGGCTTAAAAAATTTCCCAGCGACAGCTCTCAAAATTAGAGTTTTGATGTGTTTCGAGGTCTTTTAGAAAAGGCCTGCGAAAATGGCGCCCAACCTGTGCTTGAGCACGAAACATGACAACCTTTTGTATAATTCCTGCAATCTGGTGCTTGACTCGTGTTTGAGTACGAACTTTTTGAACGTAATTTTTTCACTCCATATGATCTCAATCTTGACATTAACTACCATGGATGAGATTCACACACTTGGTTGAATTAAAAACGGATTTGAACAAATATAACTCAAAAAGTGTTTGTCAAACGGAAAAACCTAACATATATCATAAAAAAATAGGCATTGATGCAATTGTGTTGTCTATTTATACTTATGCACACATGTATGTACAGCTGGGCATTATGAAACCAAATCAATTTTTTTGTTCTCCCTAGTCATTGAAATGAAAATACATTCCCCAACAAATGATAAATCACCAAAGATCCATTTGGTAGTTGATTATTCTCTTGGATGCTCGTAGAATGGAGGAGTTTGTTGAATACGTTGAGAATGAAGTGGAACAACAAATATGTTTATATTGAAGTAACTAGTGAGTTGCATCTCAAGCTAGCTCGATTGAGAAGAAACAATATAAAGATGAAAATTGAAATACTAAATCTAGTGTTAGCATTACCAAGAATACACAAACATTGGTGGGTTCTCATACAGGAGGATTCACTAACTATCTATTTATTGTTATTGTAATAACAATAAAAAGGATTATTCAGAAACTTATGGCTTGTAGGGTTACTTGTGTGTCTGAAGTCTAGTCCTTACTGGAGGGTTCAGTAAATATCTATTTATTATTCTTGTAATAATAATTAAAAGGATTATTGAGAAACTTATGGCTTGTAGGGTTACTTATGTGTCTAAAATCTAATTGTTCTTGTCCGGTAAGTAAGCAAGGGAACCGGCTCCTTCCGTCCCTTCGCCTATTGGTTGTTGGCCTAAAGAGGTCGTATTAGTGCTTGGAATTTTATGTACTTCTTGTTCCTCTAATTCAGTTTGCTTACCTTCTACCAAGAAGGAGAATTATTGTCAAATCCATTGTGGCATGGAAGTAGAAGAAAAGGATGAAATACGAAAATCCATGTTTCTAGTTGTTCAGAATTCCATAGGAAACAATTTAGTTTCTTGAGCGGTTACGATGGAAAATGATACTTTTACTTTTTGGAAATACAGAGCGATATGAATAATGGAGAATCTCCATGAATCGAAGATTAATGATTCATATAAATTACATGGTAGCAATGCCCCGTTTAAATCCAACAAGTGAATAATAATTTTGTTTTATGGAAAAAAGTAGCTATCACACCCTTTTCTGACAAATCATGTAGGTTTATGATTTCATCAATAACTAATACAGTTTGCAAAGGTGGAGCACACAATGGTGTATTCTTCTTGTCAGTGAAGAATTTTAATGAAGTTGGGATAGACTTCTCCATTTTTGTCCTTAAGCAACCAACAGAAGCTTGTCGCCATATAGATTACATTTGCTTACATGTGTAATAATGATTAAAGCTCTGCTAGATCTTAATTTTCGTCTTCTGGTTAGTTGATAATGTCTTGTGTAGGTATACTAAAAAATGTCTGTGTTATCAGTTAAGCCTGCAAAATATATGTAGGAGTAGGCTTTGATTTTTGCACTTGCAGTGACAAAAAGATACTCAATTCAACAAGCTTTTGTCCTAATTACTTAGGCTGGCTAACGACAGAAATATCATTGCCAATGCTAATGAAATCAGAACAGAATAATTTCCTAAGTAGCCTGCCGGCATATATGTTTACCATTCATTTGGAGGATATGTTTGCATGCCTATATATATATATATCTATCATTTCGAATGTGTGATATAAGCTTCGGGCCATCCATTTTGGCTGCTTCTTATTTTTGCTAGGTTTATCGCATTACTATTTTGCTAGGTTAACGCATTACTTGTGGAAGGTTTATCTTGTGGATGGGATGTTTTTAGTTTGAGGGCATTTTCTGTTTTTTAGAACATGCATCATGTATTGATCGTCGAATATGAATAAGATTGTTACTATTTATTTGGAAGGGCAATCATTCTCAGGGTAGTGGATGATCGCAATTGCATGTTTGTTAAGTTTCACTGTGCATGTTTCTTTGTTTCATTGAGCGGATCACTACAAGCTGCATTGTTAAATTTTTTTAATATTTTCGTACTTTATGCGTGTTTATGTGTTCGTGAGCGTCTAATAGAGTTCTAAGCCACCAGATTATATTATTTCTTTTTTATTATTTTTTTTGGCTACACCGGCCATTTATAGGTTTTATGATTGTAATCTTCATCTGCACTTGGTTGAAAATTGAGTATTTCATGATGCACAGCCTTTGTTATCTTGGCTTTGTTTTGGGCTTACTGGATTTTATTTATTTTAAAATTGCAGCTCCTGCATCTCAACCCCTATTAAGTGATGCAAGATAATCTCAGGTATGGCCTCATGATGTATCATCATCTTGTGTTCAGAAAATCAAGAACAAAATCAAGAACAAGCGATAAACATGCAAGTAATTGTTTAATTGTCTGAAAATAACAAATAGAATCTCATTTGTATTTGTGACATTTTGATATCGGCAGCTGCTGGCTGCTGCATATGGTGAAAACTTTGTTGTTTGTTGTTCTGCCATATAAACTGATAGCCTATTTGTAGAATTTTTTATTGGTTCCGTGGACTTTTCGAACTCCTTTTTACCTTCTCTTTGCAACCAATTTGAGTCATGCTGAGAACTACTCTTGAAAGTGAAACTTCCTTTTATTTTTCATAATATTCTAATTTGTTGGTGTAGTTAGAAAAAGCGACAAGATCATGAGTAATAAAAATACTAAGGGGAAAGATAGACTTAAATTGACATAGGATACCGTATTAAGAAAATATATGAACCTATTAAAATTAACTGAAGATATGGCTCTTAACAGAGTAGAATGGCGTAAAAAGATTCATGTAGCTGATTCTAATTGATTGGAACAAAGATTTAGTTTGGTTTGGTTTGGTTTGGTTATTCTAACTTGTTGGTCTTACTATGCTTTGGTTTTTGTTGGGATCATCCTAGAACTGTGCTTTGACTTTTACGCACAGATAATTTGCTTGATTAACCTGACTAACAAAAAAAATTAAAAACCTGCTTCGTTGAAAAGGTTTATTGTCTTATCAGTTCAATTCAATTGATTCTCTTTCATATTTTCTCTATAGTCTTATTATTTATGCGTAGATGTAATTACTGATAGACAAAGGTACTAGGAGCTACATTATTGCTGTGAGTAATTAAGAGACTTTTTTTGACTTGTACTGAAGAGTAAGCCACCTTAATATATAGTTGAGGCACTAGAATCCCATGGAAATGCAAAAGGACACACACCAATAACTCCAAAATATGGAAGAAGACGGACTGGATACCCACCTTTGGTATCATTCAAGAGACTTTACCGGATAAGCTAATTAATACTTAAAGATGGGATTATTAGCAAACCCGCGAACCATTGTATAACATCCTATTTGCTGATTGGAAGATTTAGAGGATATGATTAATTAGTTTCAAAAGAATGGCATGTGAACCTTATACTTTCCAAAAGATAAGAGATTTATTTAATGAAAAAGCAATCAAATATGTCTGGACCCTTTTCAAATCTCCAAAGCAGACATACCATCAATCTCTATCATATGGCTTGGCATGTAAAGCAATTCCCTCCTTTGCCAGCTCATAATTGCCTTCTCTAATCATTCATAAGAGGACAGAAACAATATAAATACTTCAACATTAGTAGTAAAGCCCTCCTTAACCAGAATAGAAAATTTGGAACCTTTTTGAACAATTTACCTTTAAGGGGAAAAAGAAATCAAAGGTTCAGATTCTCATTAAAATAGGAGATATTTTAAGTATTTAAAAATTTGGAACCTTTTGAACAATTAACTTTTGAGGAATGAAACTATATAGTTTTATTATATTTTATGAATTATGCACTATAATAAATTAATAATTGGTTTTTTTTTTATAAATGTGTTGGCTGCTCCAATGGCTTCATCCTTGATTTGTATGATTAATGTGCCGCCACTAGATCCGTCCTCACTGTGCAAGATTTATGTTTAGTTATTCAATCTGGTCTCATAAAAACAGGCCTCACATTTGAGAAGTTTGTTTCACAGAGGGATTATTATTTTTTGAGTTTTGTAAATAAAAGCTTTTTACCAATCATGAAGTGAAAGAAGAGGTGAGAGAGACTGGCCATTAAATATGGGAGTGTCAGGGTTAGTGCATTATGACAGTGCTTTCCTTTTCTTATCTCTACCACTGTGCCAATCCAGACGGGCTAAGGTTGCCAAAACCAAGGATATAATACTTGGAAGTGAGCTTCTAAATCTGCACACGGTCTCTTAAGAATCAGTCGAAGTGTATTTATGTAAAATCATCATAATACCCTCCAAATCTCAACCCCATCAACCGATTGCAATGTTCTTTCCATGACATTTGATCATATCATTGTATAAGATAAACGTTCTTAAAACTATAAGCACCACAACGGAGACGAATTTGTTTTTACGGATTAAGATTTCATCCATCAAATTCATATGATTTGTAGGTTCAATTTATAGTTCGATTTATAATTTTATTTTATTTATCACAAGTGCACATAAAGTGTTCATAATTTTTTCAACCGAAATTTAAAAATTGGGTTCCCGTTATTAAATGGTACGAGATAACGCGTATACCTATATATATATATATACACGCATACGTGGTGTGTTTTATGTGGGGGACCATTAACGCACGGTAGAAAGTTCTTTGCCATAGTGGCAATCCCAAGAGCTTCTACCAAATAAAAAAATTTTCTTTTGCAAATTAATGTGCTTCTACAACCAGATGAGATGATATTCTGCAGTGAAATAAATTTTGTTTTTCAACTAAATACTAGGGATTTGCATTGAGAAAAATGATTTATATTAGCACATAAAACTCATTTTAAATTAATATGACAATGATATATTTGAAATTATAACTCAAAAAGTGATTTAATTTAAAATAAACGGACTACAAAAGCTATATTGAGGGTGTCAGGCAAAGTTACTGCTGATAGGTTTTAACTTTCTACTATTAGTTTTAGTTATAAGTTATAAGTTTTTTCAAACACTCACAACTTGTACTACAATTTATAAATAATTTTTTTTGCTATTTTAACTGCAAGTCATAATTTTTTTCAAACACTCACAAATTTTGGTACAAGTTATTATCTATAAACTATTAATTTCAGTAATACCAAACACTACTATTATTTTGCATAAATTTCTTTTTGTATAGAAAAATTAAGGATTGTTGCCAAAAAAAAAGAAAAAAAAAGAGCTTATTTGTGATTGGGCATGTTTTGTGGCCTTCTCCAAAACGTCTTAATTAGTATGGCAGACAATATACTGTCAGCTTACCAACCAACCTTAGCAAAATAGAAAGTGCTTAGCCACAACCCTGGCAATGCTATTTTCTTAATTATTCAATAGTCCTGAAGTGATTATGTGGTGTCCTTATTAATAATGTAGCAAAAATTATTCTAGGTGAAATAATATTATCCCGTTTCTATTTGGCGTGTGGGAAACAATAATTATTCGCTTAGTGTAAATTAAACATTTTTATTTATCAGAATATCACGTAAACAATGTCACATAATACTCCGAAGTATTTAATAATTTTCTCTCTTATTTGAGGATTGAGACAAATATTCTCCAAACTAGCCTCTCCTTTTCTCTCTATATCAAACCTCAACCTCACTCTTTTCCCTTCCTCACAAAACAACTCCCGTCTCTCTCAAGTTCTTCCTCTCCCTTTCTTTACTATACTATTGTGTGCA
>JAULJZ010000022.1:6251337-6261664 GCA_032270985.1 Heliamphora pulchella | reverse complement strand
ATACTTACTAAGGCCATGGCTCTCGGAAGTGACATGATCATGCCAACTTTTTTCCTTGCTTTTTTGGCTCTGTCCATGGCTCAATCTCCAGCTTCACCTCCCACCACCATAGCAGCACCGCCCACTGTGGTTGCAACCCCACCACCAGTGGCTGCATCACCACCTCCGACGACGGCCCCTTCCCCAAGTCTCATTTCACCACCACCAATAATCTCTCCTCCAGTATCATCCCCTCCAACCGTGAGCCCCGGCCCCTCCACGAGCTCACCGTCACCCACAGTGTCGCTCTCTCCGCCTGCACCCTCCGCCGTGGCCCCATCGCCTTCTATCGCCACCCCACCGGTCGCCTCCATCCCGGGCTCAGGAGTTTTCAAGCATGGATGCAGCATGGCCGTGCTAGCGTTGCTTGGAGGGGCTGCAATACTCCTTGTTTAATCAACTGGTCATTGATTCAAAACTTTTCTCAATTTGGTGTAGATTAAGATATTTATTTATGTGTTCTTTTCTTCTTTTTTCCCCCTTTCTTAAGCTCCATGTTTAGTTCACTTCTACTTTTGCTATTTCCTTTTTTTTTTTTGGTTGATTTTTGGAGCTGCATTTGTGATTTGTGAGGAGAGATGAGGATGGTTTGGACATTATTCTTTTCTAGCATTTTGACTCAGCTGAATGAGAAAGACTTTGTGAGCCCTGTTGTGCTTCCAGTGTCAATTAAACTCTTGTGGGAGAGTTTGTGTATGAGCTTTTTGCTTGGCCCAAATCCATTGTTTGAGAAGGGAAAAAAATAGAAAAGAAAAATGAAAATCAAGTTCTAAGCACAATAGATCCACCAGTTGGCCAAAAACTTTGCACCAGATTAGAGGTAAGGGGTTGTGAGTCTTGTCACAAACAAATTTTTCCCAACTCCAAGGGTTGTCCTAGTAGTTTGTTTTCTCATGTTCCAAACTTTTTAAGTACATATTAATTCTTTAAAATTAGTATATATGACATTTTACTTCGACTTTCATTGAGCTATCGCTAGTGGACAATAAGATTGATCTCTTAAAAATTAGTCGAGATGTGCATAAACTAACCTACACCACTTGAGATATTAAAAACAAAAAACAAAAAAATAAGAAAAAACATAACTTTCCCCTCTCATAGATTACAGCCTTCAAATACACAAAGAAAGAGACTCGATTGCCAGATCAAAAGTTACCTAACCCTTTACGACAAATAGAGTGTGCTTGTTAGGAATTATTTTTCAACTTTTAATTTGTAGCTCAGCAAAATGTTTAAAAACTCAAATAAGTTTACTTATAGTTTTTTGTTTATGACTTTTAATTCTAAATCAATAATACAAATTCTACTATTTAAAACTATAAATTTATAACTACAACAAATACTCGTAACTTCTTAAATTCATATATAATCACATCTTTTTAACTTATAATCTATACATTCAAAATTTCAACCACACCAAACACTCACATTAAAACACATTTGGGAGTTGATACATCTAACTGATGGTTAATCTCCAATCTTATTGTGGGTCCAAGTCATGCTAAAGGTAGGTGGCACTTGAGGTGATGGGTGGAGAATTGATAACGGATTGGTGGGAAATTGGGAATGGGATGGAGAAGAAAAAGTTAGGTGCTAGCTGGAGAGGTAGTAGAACTATGGGGAAGAAGAATTAAGATCCTTTACAAGTGTTTTCTATCTAATGGTTAGAAATTAATTACATTGCATCATCTCAATGCAATTTCTAGCCATTAAATAAAGAATTGCTCCAAAAAAGCATGGCTGAAGATCCATGCTTGAGAAAGAAAGCAAGGGCCAGTAAGCTTTTGGAAATTGGGATCTGTGTCCTTGAACTTTTTTGAGTGTGTAAGGTAGGATTAAAGGAGAATGGCTTTTAGTGGTGCATGCACAAGGGTAGTGTGGTGGTTGATGGTGGGGCTAACTTTAAGACAAAGCAGGATAGTGATGTGCACATGAATGAGAAAGAGAGAGACGGAGGGTTGACTCAATAAAGAAAGTTTCCAAATAAAAATATTTTGGACAAAGATACTAATCGTTAACATCGCAGAAAATGTAGCTCAATTATTTACATATATATGTGAAACCCACAATATTTGCGAACTTCATATATATATAAATAATTGAGATGTATTTTTTTAATAATTGATCTGTCATGGGTAGAATTGTTGCAACAGTAGAGTTGTTAACGTGTAATCTGAAGATTACGGGTTCGAAGTGTAAAAATAACCTCTTGCAAATGCAAGATAAAACTGCGTACTATATATAGACCCATTGTGGTTCGTCCTTTTTTTAAACTTCGCAAATGCAAAAGTTTCGTACAATGGGTGACCCTTTTTTGATCTGTAATTAGTTACGTGTATATAATATTGCTGGTTTCTAAATGTAATAACACTTACATTACATTATATTTTGAGTCACATAATGGTCAAATCCTTTTTCCATATATAACTCAAAAATTTCATGTTGTTGCAACACCAAAATGGCCACCCACTCATGTTTTTAGCATTGAAGGCTTAGTTTTTGTTTATATTTTGTAGAATAGTATTCAAGTATTAAATACTTTTCCAAACATTAATGAATATAAACAATTGTCATGATGGTTGTTCACAATGACGTTAGGAGTGTTTGTTTGGGGGTATATTAGGGAAGATATAGAACGGTGACCAGATATAGGAAAGGTTGGAATTTTTCACCCACTTTTTACATATTACTTGTTTGGGTGCACCTTAAATTTGAATATAATAAACTTTAAAATATTATGTCTTTCAAAAATATAGAACAACTAATATTACCTTCTCTGGAATATGTCTCTATCCTTCATCTAACCAAACCAAACTAAATTAAATCTTTTGTCCTAATCAATTAAAATCAGCTACATGAATTCTTTTATGCTTAAATTCATATTTATAGAAATTTCACGGGTTTTTTACGTGGCTGTCAGCTACCTACCACACAATTCTCTTCTTTTCTTCGAACTTAGAACCGACTGTATAACAAATAATACTTTAAGTACCACACTGGCTGAGCTGCCTCTATCCTTTATCTAGTGACCAAAAATAATCTCTCTCTCTCTCATCCAGTGTTATATATTACTTCTAGCAAACATAATACATTTAGACCCATAGCATATATACTCAAATTCCTTCTCCATAGACTGACTTCATTTAATAAGAAAGGAAAAAAAAATCATTTTATTCTAATTTTTCGTGTGTATTCAGTGCTAGTCTTAAGATTAAGAATACACTTTTTTTGTTGAAAATATTTTTTTATAAAACAAATCCAATAAAAAATAAAAGATTATGCATTAAGGAAAGCTTAAAAACTAAGTTTTCTATCAACTTTGTTAGAAACTAAACACGACAATTAATTTTTTTGACAATTTTCTTTTCTTTTCTTTTACTTCACTTTTCTTATAAATTATTTTTTTGTATAATTTTCATAACAAAACAAGTGAACGGAACCTTAGTATTAGATATATCTTTTTACATCTCATAGTCCTATTTATCATCTTACTCCCGTATATTATCTCATTTATAATCAGACAAACAAACAAATCCTTAATAATCATACAATGTGATCAAATTATGTTTACCATATACCGTTATTGCATTAATTTAATGGGTTTCATTAGTCATGTTTATTATCAATGCTATTTTAAGAGATTATAAAATAAATTGATTATATTATCCAATATTATTGTATAATAAAAAATTCAACCCATTTGGTTTGCCATCAGATGGTCCCTACACTTCACTGCACATGAATGATAAAACAGTATGTTAATAGCAAATCTTGAAGGTGTTTGCCAAAACTATTGTTAGTAAATTTTAACTTTTTATCACTAATTTTAATTATAAGCTACAATTTCTTTCAAATACTCACAACTACTACTATAAGTTATAACTACTTTTTCTTCTATTTCAAGTACAAATTACAACCTCTTTCAAAAAGTTACAATTTCTGTTTCAAGCATTGGAAATTGCATCCGTTTAGAGCATGGATGCAACATTCTTGTAAGAGACATGGGTTAAAAAGAAAAAGAAAAAAAGAAGGATGTTCTTTCATGAAAAGTATTGGATTCCATTTAAAAAGTTATAGTGAGAATCATCAATCCTCTTTTCTGTCTTCAATAAAGGAAATGGACAACAAAGTTTTAAAATGAAAACGAAAAATATAAAACATTGCATCTCTCACGACACACAGCACCCCATATTCTCATGTGGGGTCTAATCAAACAATATTGTGAGAGAGAATAAAAAAATACAGTAACTTGCCTCTCTTTTTTTTCTCCTTATCTATGCCTTTTCCTATCCAATACTAACACAATTTGTCTTTGTAACTTCTCCAAAGGAGGTAATGATATAAAATTGTGCACAAATTCCCACTAAAACAAAAGTAAATAAAGAAGTATAGAGAGAAAATAACTTCTCTGACCAAACACCAAAAAAGGATATGCTGATTATGATCATCCTAGACCAAAAAGGCACAACAAAATCATGGTTTGGACTCTGGTGCCCTAACCAAGGTGCATCTATGAAATAATTTAACAGCTCTTCAATTACTGTCTTTCTGACATAGCATTTTAGATGACCTAGCTTCGAAGGCGGAAGGGCTTTGCTATTAGGCAATATCATATAGCAAGAATGCAGAATTTAACCAATCAAAATCAATCCACCAGAGAAGAGGCATAAAGAAACTCTCTACTTCTGAATAGAACTTCCACCAACCTGTGAAAACCCTTAGGCCATGTTTGTTCTGATGGCCTAAAAGATGAATTAGATTGAAACAGAAACCATGTGGGATTCATATTTTTAGAATTTGTCTATTTGAATAGCTAATACCATGTTTGGTTCATCGAATTGAACTATTAGTCACTTATGTGGGGGACTACGGGCATAGTTGGATTGACGGAAAGGCTTTGAATTGAATTGAATTAAAAAACATGTGAAGTCCACAATTCAGATTTTGTCTCATGAAATAACTAATTTAGCGTTTGTATAACGAGATTAGGGATAATAATCCAACAAATATTGAATTAGTAATACCTCATAATCCGGCAAATACTAGATTAGTAATACCTCATTCATAGTATTAATAATACCAGGCCCTCTAGGTATTATTAGTACTAGATTCTAAATTATTTTCTCTCATTATCTAACGCTAAAAAATAACTCTACAACTCTTATCCCATTTTTTATCCCACCTTAACCCAATGTGAATCAAATTTCTCATTATATACATAATCCATTCCTATAATCCTCTAGTATTAAAAATAATATGCGAGACCCAAATATTACTTATCCCTCATAGCCTATCAAACTCTATCCAGTATACCAAACGAGCCCTAATAGTTCAGTATTCATGGAATTTTTTATCCCACCCCTCCCCCTGAGATTGTTTGTCCTCTTTCCAGATTATCTTTTCTCCTTATTTAATAGTAAAAAATAATTCTTCAACTCTTGTTCTATACTTTATCCAGTTTTAACCAAACATGATATAAGTAATATCATGACATACATAATTCCATTTACTATCCCATGGTACTAAAAAAATACATGAGACCTACGTATTACTTATCCCCTTTTTCCCATCCAATTCTACCCGGCACATCAAACATGACCTTATCCCATTCAATTCTATCCCGCTCATCAAACATGACCTTAAAACTGCATGCAAAAGCAATTCCATGCCGTTGGTGATAAGACTCTCCCTAATTATTAGAATTTGTAATATTGAACCAATCACACAACACGAAGTAGTCATTGATCTTGTTTGGCTTGGATATTGTGGAGGTAGAATTGGACTATTCCTTGATAGTCTTGCTTGGTTGACTAATTCATACTTAGAAAACCTACTCAACTAACTTAATACTTCACTCATGGAATAAATCCAATTCCAAGGGGATGGTGAATTTTTTTTAATGCTGGGACTATGACTTGGTAGAATAAATGAGTAAACGACAAAATTGTCCCTACAATCACATCACAACTCCGGATAATTCAAAATGCACACATTTTTTTTCCTTTGGACACCGGCCACACTCATGCACGATGCATTAACACTCGTGAAAGATGATGTACAAGTGTTAATGCATTTAGAGTCACACCCACAACTCCGTCAAACACAGCACTATTTAAGGGTATTTATGTACATTATTATATTTAACTTCACATAAATAGAGTCAAGCCAAACAATGAGCTATTTATACATATATTATTCTACTTTCAATCAAACAATGTTCCGTACACAACAAATTACACTTTTAATCACAATTTTTTATAATAGTCCACTTATTAACAATCCAAATAAACTACCATTCTGCAAATTTAGTCCTTCAAGCAAACATTGCCAATAAAGGATTCATAATTTCCTTCAAAAAAACATCATTAAGGATAACTCCATTTAACCCAAGTCCTAAGGTTTGGATCCGGCTATAGCACAACACTTGTTTTACTTAATAAATTGTGTCTTCGAATTAATCGTAATCGTAATCTAAATTATCAGTATTGTCCCTCAGATCATGATTCTCTTCAATGTTGGGTTGCAGAACAGTAGTCCAAACTCAAGTAAAAAAAGAACATCAGGTAAGGTTATTCTAGTTAATCACTGAAAGGTGTGAGAATGTTTAGGTACTATTTACTTTAAACTTTAACTTTTTCTTTGTTTTCTACGGCAACTGAAACAATCAGCACATGGAGATCTACTACTTGAGTAGCTGGCTTGGAGCTTGGTGGGTGGAATTTTCAGATCTTCCACCAATATCTTGTGAAGCTTCTCATTTTCCTTTATAAGCTCATCGATCACTTGCTGGTGCTTCAACACCTGGATGCACAGGAATTTCATGTTTTCATTGAATACCCTCGTTATAATAAATTAGTTCCCCCATTGCAGTATCATTTATTTTATCAGTCAGAAGGATATCCTGTTTGTACATGTTGCAAATAAACAGGAACAAACAAAAAGTGGATGTGTACACTTATTTCCATGTTGAATGATTTGTTAACTAGGGTAATGTTATATGGACTTGGGTACGGATGTCACGTGCGGGCATGTGTTCAAGTGTTGGATTTATGTATTTCACATGTCAAGAACATTGAAAGACAATAAAATATTCATATTCCTTGATATATTTCTTTTTCTTTTTTTTACGGTAAATAATGTTTACAAAGTTCCATAAAGCATACTACAAGAATCAATACATAGTTTTAAAATAAACTTGAATGATTAAATATGCTTACTATATGAATGTTCAACTAAAAATGTAAAAACACATATCTCATATGCTTATCTAAGTGCAGGAACTTTATATTTAGAAGAGCCCATGTAATATAGATCAAAGCAAACACACCAGTTATAATTTACTGAAAATTGATGATATAACTGAGCAATTTTGTAAGCTATTTAGAAATGTGGAGACATAGAATTAGCAAGATCCGCAGGCAATTACGATAACTAATATCACCTCAAGAGATTGGCTCAAAATTTGGTGAAAGTATAATAATGAAAGCCAAATATTACCATCTGAAGCATGTTGTTTTCTGACCTTAGGCGCCCAATCTACAAAGATGAATTACAAGAATTAGAAAAATTTTAACTTCCATTTCAGGAGACAATATCAATTCAGATAAACCAACAAAAGAAAGGAAAGAGAAAACTTCAAGCCTTGAACAAGGTTTTGATTCGTGGTGTTGCATAACGCCATTGGCCTGAGATAATTCAGTGAACAACTAAGGCATGTAGTATGTGCTGGGTTAGGTGTCTTGTATTCTACTGAACCCGTATTTATTATATTATTTGGTCTATATGTAATTGGGTTAGAGTGGGATTATGTAGGGACCCGACCCCTTTTTAATTTGAAATGTTTGTTTGAAACTTGTCGATTAATACTTGATTATGGGAAAAGATTAAAATATGATCATGATAATGGTTATTGGTGATAATTATGTGCTTATCTATGCATAAAAATAATTATTATAGATGAATTGAACGAGCCTTGCGAATTAGAACAAAATTGGGTATATACATTTTCTTTCCTCGGTGTGCCTTCCAGCGAGGGACTGCTCGAGTAGTCTATACTAGAGGGGTTTTTAAAGTGCGGGATTGGAGTGTGTGGACTTCATTTTTCTCATACCTCTCTCTCTAGAACTAAAGTGAAACCTAGGGTTTGGTTGTGGTGGTTCCTTTGAGCTTCCTTGGCTTCATTGAAGATCAACCCTTATTTCTCTTCCGATCAAGTGACGTTGGAGAAGCCATTGTTCGTGTTCGGAGCTCTACATTTACCTACCCGTTGGAGATTTATTTGTTTGGAGCTTGTTAGGGTTCAACCTTTGCTTTAGGACACTCAAAAAGGTAGGATCTATGACTATTCTTGAATATTTGCTTAACATGAGTTGTATATTTGATTTTATATACATGAGAGCATGAGATTTGTGTTTTTGGAACCCTAGACTAGGGTTTGGAGTTAAAGCATGTGAAATCTTGGGTTTATGATTGATTTGTGATAAATCTATCTCGGGTTACTCGTTGGAGACCCAGTACCTTTGCGAATTTGAAAACTGGGGTTTGAGTTGGGTAAAACCCATGAAAATTAGGGGTTTTGGGGTTAAGGATTCAAAAGATGAAATTGATGTATGATTTGTGAAATTTGGGTTGTAGGAACCTATTTACTTGCATGAATACTATGAATTTGATGGTAAGTGAAATGAAAAAAATAAAAACTTGGGATTTTAAGCTAATTAAAACCGAAATATGTGAATTTGATGACATGAAGAATATATATAAAGTGTTGTTAATCCTATGTGTGTTGGGTGTTGACGAGAGGAATCATGCTTGGGTTGAACTCGCGTGATGGATATTGATATAATGAAATAAAAGAATCGATTTTAGGATCCAAGGATCGTTTAAGTTGGGCTTGAATAGCTTCTCGGTGAAAGACCGAAAAATTGCGCAGATTTGGTGATCTATCCTTCGGCTAATAACCGAAAACAAGGCGTTAGTCGAGGCGAGTTATAGAACGCACTGTTACTTAGCGGGTCTCGCGTGGTTCGGTCGATAGTAACGCGGCGTGGGTCTATAAGCTTGTTCGGCATCGGCTCCTAGTTTGTAAATCACGAGTTGGTTGAGATATAAGAAATTGTGAATAACGTGTGTATGCGTATGCGTGAGTTGTGGAAAGTAAGACCCAAAATAGTGTAATGAAACGAAATACAAGACTAAGTAGTGAATTGCATGTGTGACAATAGGTTTAACTTGAATAAGGAAAGCCATTTATGTGAATGAGATTTTGGTAGAAAATGGAATTTAATTTTTGGTAAAACTATGTGTTGCATTTCGCATAACCATCTTCGCATGTCATGCATATGTTCATTATTAGTCAATTTCCTATGAGTCACAACTCATGTTGTTTAACAACATTTCAGGTGATAGCAGAAAGATGGCTATGGATTAAGGGATGTGGTTATGTGGTCCCTTGTGTTTTGTTTGGAGTATTTGTGAGAATTATACACTTGTATCATCTTTTGAGAGTTCAACGGTTTTAAATGTAATTCTTTTAAATACTTTGTTATGATTGTAAGCGGATCGATGTAACCCATGCTGTAAGGCCATGAGGCCATAAACTCATATCTTGCATACATGGAAGGACGTTGTTATCGTTTCAAGGGTTGGATGATGAATGGATAATGGTTTCCTAAGGTTAAGGGATGTTTTGAGGTGTTTTCTCTACTCTTTTGCTCTCATAGTTATAGAATGGGTAAACATGAAAGGCTTACTTTTACAAGTGTTTTGATGTGGGAAGTCAAATTTTTTAGAACAAAGTTGAGAAAGCTGTCCAGAGCTGGATCGCTCGAGCGGTCTATTTAGCGGTCATGTGCACCTCTTGGTTTCTCTGTTGCAGGTCAAAAATGCTGTAACTGCAGAGAGACCGCTTGAGCGGTCTGGCTAGTTAGGTAATTTTTGTACCTTTTTGTTTTAAAGCCGTTTTCCAAAATGGTGCTTATTTAAGATTTTAAATCTTCTTTTGTGTACTTTTTACTTTAAATCATGATTAAGTTTTGTTAAAACGTTTCTCTTTCCGGGCTTTTTTCTTGTGAATTGTTGGGGTTTCCATAGTTACGAAATCAGGGCGTTACAGACTAAGAGCCTACTAGAATTTTTTTATGTATAGAGTTATAATAATATGGGCTTTTGGGCTTTTAGGATTTCCACGTGCGCCTATAAATAGGACACTAGTGGAGCTCTATGATTACAGAAAATTTGAGAAGTTAGCTGATAGAGAGAAGAAAGACGGGTGTTGTACTTTTTCACACTT